>PVKE010006982.1:0-52295 GCA_004027555.1 Craseonycteris thonglongyai | reverse complement strand
CAGTGCATAGTTATTTCTATTTTACTTTTTGACAGATAGAGAGAGAGACAGAGACAGAGACAGTTAGAGAACCGAACTGTGGGAACTCCCCAGTTCAGCACGTGGGTCCTGCCTGGGCCGGAGCCGGGATTCGATCCTCGGTCCTCATGGCCTCAAAGCGAGCGCTCAACCCGCTGAGCCGTCCCGGCTTTCCCCAGGTCGTCGTTTTTTAGAGTAAATCTGGTGTGGTAAGCTGAGGTTGTTGGCTTTTGCAAAGATGCTCTAAGTATCTCTGTGTTCAGGCCTCGTGTTAGTCAGGGTTGTAGTTGCATATGGCAGAGATGGCCTGAGTGGCGGAGGGAAATTGGGAACTCTTGGCCCCTAGATCTCCTGGGGTCAGGGCTGTGCCTGGAGTGAGCTGAGTTCACTGGGCTCTTGCCAGCATTCAGCGCTATCTTAACTTTCCTATTCTTTGCTAATTCGCTGGGTGTAAACTGGAACTTCCATAGTGCTTTAAATTTAATAACAAGGGGTGCAGATGCCTATTGTTTGTTTGCCGTGGGCTGTTTCCCGTGGCCTGGCGATGGCTGTGTTTATTCCTTAGCTCACTGCCTGCGGGGTCGGCTTCCAGGCTCTGCGGAGAACTGGGACGCGGCCGGGCGTCCGCGGCGCCCCCCACTTTCCAGCACAGCACGTCTCCAGCCGTGCAGCGGAGGCCAGCCTGTTCCGCTCCCGCCACGGGGCGCTCGGTTCCTGCAGGCTGCCTGAGAGGGGCCGAGGACGTGACAGTGTCACAGCCGCTGGAACCACCTCAGAGGACACACGCAGCTCCGGCACCGCAGCGGGACTCAAGGACTGCGTTGCAGCAGAAGCCGTGCTTGTGGGAAGAGGCCTTTGGGGCAGGCTTACAAAAACAAGGACTGTCTGAAAGGTATCTGTGTAGGAAGAAAAAGGGAATTTGGGCTTTGCCTGAATCTAGTGTCCTTCGTGTCCCTCTTTGGTGAGGTGTACGGGCAGGAGCCGCGTCCCGATGGTTTTCTTTCTTCCCTTTTGGATAGAGCTGTGAGCATGTCATGGAAAATGGTGCTGGATGAGGCAGGAATAGGAACCAGTGAATTCTACCTTCCTTTACATAGTGGCCTGGACAGATTGGATATGTCCTATATATTAGTTTTCTGAAATAAAAACCGTTGGATTCCAGGAATTCCCGAGTTTGCTTCAATTTTCTAAAATCTTTGCAAACAGATTCCTTATTAGGATGTTGGGTTTCATCTCTGAGAAGCCCTCTAAGTGTAGCTTCCTGAGCACATGCCCCTGATCTCAGGTATGTTTGGGTGTTGGGGAAGCACCGAAGGGAAAAAGAAACCCTCACCCCAATGTAAATCTTCATCTGCTCAGGTGTCTCTTGTAGTTGAATCTTATTTGCTTTCTACCTTTCAGAAATTCTTCAAAGTATATGGTCCACCAAGAGCATCATTCTTTTCCTCACACTGCTCAGGGACTTACGTGATAATGCTGTTTTCTCCTGACCTTTTTTAGCTATTTTGGTAGTAGGGGATGTGATGTGAACATGGTCTGCCATCTTACTTGGATATCTCTGAATCATTAGGCTTTAAATATTTGATCTGTCAGCATTTTATTTTCATGAAAAGAGTACGGCTGTGACTGGCATTCATTTTTGTTAGTATTGTTCTTAACCAATCAACTTTCCAATTGTCTCAGTACTGTTAACTGAGTGCTGTTTGTTGGCCCACTGATTGGATGGTTCTCTTCTATCATGTATTAAAGCCCCACTTATACCTACACTATTTCTGAATGCTCTCATCTGCCCTGGCCCTCCCTTTTGGCAGCTCTGTCACACAGTTCATGTCCGGGAGAGAGTCCTGGTTCTGCTGTTAGGATAGATAGACTTTTAAATCTTTTTCCCTTCTAAAAACAATGAGAAAAAAATAGGACAAAAGACTATCCTAACCCACTCCTCTCCAAAAACCATATCAAACCAAGCAAAACCTCAAACAAAACCAAATCCTGCTAGGATTTTGATTAGGAATGAATTAAAGTTACAATCAATATGAGGGAGAATTGATATGTCAGTTTCCTAAGACAGTAATGACAAATTACTATTAATTGTGGCTTAGAACAACAGAAATTTGTTCTCTCACAGTTATGGAGGCCAGAAGTTGACGATCAAGGTGTTGGCAGGGCCTCGCTTCCTCTGAAGGCTCTAGGGGAGACTCTGGTCTGACCCTCTCTCCTGGCTTC
The DNA here is from genome assembly GCA_004027555.1 of Craseonycteris thonglongyai. NCBI lineage: Eukaryota > Metazoa > Chordata > Mammalia > Chiroptera > Craseonycteridae > Craseonycteris > Craseonycteris thonglongyai. The sequence goes on along the minus strand of PVKE010006982.1, from coordinate 50,054 downwards.
TGGTGGTTGCTGGCAATCCTTGATGTTTCTTGACTTGTACATGTATCACTCCAATCTCTGCCTCTGTCATCACACGGTATTCTGCCTGTGTCTCTCTGTGACTGTTGCCCTCTTCTTATAAGGACAGCAGTCATTCCAGATTAAGAACCCACCCTACTCTAGTAGGATCTCATCTTAACTAATTACATCTGCAAAGACCCTACTTCCAAATAAAGTCACATTCTGAGGTCTTGGGAAAGACATGAATTTTAAGAGGATGCCCTTAAATCCAGTAAAACATCTTTAAAATTTGAACCAATATTGTACTTAAGAACAAAATAAGCCTATTCAAATCTTTTTAAATGTCATTTAATAATTTTTTTCATAGAGTTTATTTCTAGTTAAATTTTTCTTTTTGTTCTTTTGTGGATGAAATGGTTTCTTACGTTACATAATCTAGCTGGTATTTTTTTTATATTTCCTATGACATAATAGGAAATCAGTTTTATTTTGGATATAAATTTTACAACTCACTGAATTACCTTATTATTTTGAATACCTTTTAGTCAGTTCTCTTGAGTGTTCCAGGTTAATAATTGTATCATCTACTCGTAATGAAGCTATTACCAACTCTTTTTGAATATATAAATTTCGTGTTTTGTTCTCATGTCTGGATTGCATGGTCTTGTACGTCTAGAACAATGTTACATGATGGTGGTGATGGTCAGTAAATCCTGACTTACTGGCTTCTGGTTTTGGGGGCTGGTGGAGGGTGGGGTCTGGAGGATGTGTAAGAAGAAGCTGCATTGTAATTGAGGCTTGATTCTGGCTAATTGGGTATTTTGACATGTTGACCTCCTCACATTCCTTCTCAACTGAATGGAGTCTGGATTGGCAAGAGGAGGGCTCACATTTTCTGAGAGAGGCAAATCCCTCCTCAGGGTAACCACTCTCAGTGCTAGGATTCACCAGGCTGCGTGGGAGCTGGTCCTGTGCCTCTGGCAGGCCCTCCCCCTAGTGGGGGTGGGGGGCAGCTGCTCATGCCTGCAGTATACTCATGGCCTCTGCTCTGGTAACAGCCCTCACTCCTCCTCCACCTGAGTGCATGTTTATTTCAGGCCGATCCCAGCACCCAGGTTGGGCCAGTCACTGTGGCCCATTCCCTGGGAATGGCAGTTGGTTTGGGGCAGCGTGGGGGTTTGCACCTGATTCCAGCCAGGCCCCACAAGCTAATTTTGGAACTCTTTTTAAGAGAAAGTTTCTGCCTTGTGGGTGGGGAGGAAGTTGGCCTGGAGCTATTGGGGTCACACTTGAAGAGCAGTGTGCCTGAGGCTCAGCCAGCAGTAATGAGGTCAGGTCACGATGACAGCATTGACCCAGCCATGCCTGCAGCTAGGTACTCCCAGATGTTTAAGTTATGTGAGCCAATAAAGATTTAATTGGTTAAGTCATCTTGAGTTAAGTTTGCCACTTTTGACTAGAAGACAGTTGAAAAATACCCCACCCTATTTTTGTTTTTGAAGATTTATTTTATTGTTTTGAGAAGAGGGGAGGGGGTGCAGGCCCAGAGCAGTCTCCATAGTTGTACATTGTTAGTTGTGACATGACTTCATTCCACACAAGTGGACCTTGGGCCACACAGGGTGGGAACCAAACCAGGGGTCTCATGCATGGGAGATGAGAACCTTTGCTGCTATGCCATCCTGGTAATTACCAGGAGCTGGGGCTAGGAATTGTGCCCCAGACCATGCGATTGCAAGACAAGCTCAATTGCTGAGCTATCCTGCATGTCCTATACGCTATCCTATTAATCTCCATCTTAAGTCAAGCTTGGGAAGCTAGTTAAACCCAGTGCTGTGCTCACATGGTATTCAAAGCAGGTTAGACTCAGGGCATTTCGTGTTTATGCATTTACAGTACAGCTAACTGAACTCATGTGATGTTCAAGTGCTGGTCACACAGTCAGGACACATCATAGTGTCTTGGCACAGTCATCGATCCTGCTCTCAGGGAGCTCACATTTTAGTATAGCAGGAAGGTAGTAAACACTAAACATGATTAATGAGTAAATTATCTAAGGTGCTAGAATGTGATCAGTGCTCTAGGACAAAGAAAGGCAGGGCAAGAGGGAGAAGGCAGCTTTTGGTATTAAAAAAGGTGGTCAAAGTTAGGCGTCATTGAGAAGGTAAGTTTTGGGCAGAGGTTGGTGGGGTGTGGGGTCTATCATGGCACATGCCCACCACCTGGGGCTGAGAGGAGGTGGTGGCAATGGAGAGCAGGTGGGTTTGCTGAGAATTACTAGGAACAGAGCTGGCAAGCCTGAGTGATGGGCGAGACACTATGAGGAGGGGAGGGGAGGGTCTGAGACATCCCCTGGGTCAGGAGTGGTTGTCAGATGGGGCAGAAACTCCTTTCCTGGGACAAGCCATGTGTGAGATGTGTGGACAGGCCCTGCCTCCCATGGGCTGGTCACATGGACTTGGCCCCTTGGCTTCAGCTGTATCTGGCCAGTGCTCAGCTGTGTGCTGGGGTCACTGGAGCTGGGCTGGACAGTTGTGAACCTGGCCTTGTGCCTGTCCAGCTCCTGGTGTCCTGTGTCTGGCCATGGATTCTGCTACTGTGAGGTCTTAGTTTCCCTCTTGGGCAGCAAATCCAGAACACCTGGTAGTTCTGGGGGTCTTCCTGACGGCTCTCCCTCTTCTCTGTCTCCCAACAGCCAGTCCCCTCAAAGTTCACACTCCTGTTCATGTTTGTTGTTCACATTTCTCTGGTGGATTTATTTGCCTTCATTTGCATAAGAAATACCACAGTCCCATTCTAATGAGCAGGCCCATCTGGCTGTGCGGCCTCCTCTCGGCTGAGAGCTTGCAGGCCAGGAGCTGTTTTAGTTAGGCTGTTCTCTTCCAGGATCAAGGAGAGACGCACCAAGCAGGCTCTGCCACAGCCCCTAGTGCAGGGCTCTCCACGGCAGGCCAGGGCCTTGTGGGCCGTTGGGGCTGGCCCTGCCTCTCTGGAATTGTCCTAATTCACAGAAAAATGGCAAATCAAATTGGGAGCAGTCCTGTGGCCACTTGATTGAGCTTGTCCCAGGATGGAAGGACTTGACTCTTGAAACATGGTGTCCCAGAAGGCATTCTCTGGAATCTCAACTCTGGACAGTGCTTAGCTGGGCTATGTCATAGGAGTAGGCTGACCAGATGTCCAATTTTAAATGGGACAGAAAACAATGGCACTGTCCAATTTCACATGGTACATCTGGTCAGTCTAGTCTCACTGGGCTAACTTCAGGGTGTCAGTATGCTGACCATAGTTGCCATTGTTTTCTGTCCCTTTTAAAACAGGATGTCTGGTCAGCCTATGTAGGTGACACCCAGAGAATTTGCTCTGACCTCTCCATTGTAACTCTGGTGACCCTCACACTGACTCCTCACCTACCAACAAAGGTTACTTCCTGCTCCTCTGTGCCAAGAAGCCTCTGTGTAGCCTTAGGAGAAGGGGGGAGGGCTCTAACCTGTTGGGATGGGGGCCATAGCACATAGGTGCTCCCCTGTGACAATGTAACCCCCGAAGAAGAAAAGCATCTTCACCTGACCTGAGTGGGTCCTGCCTCAGGGCAGTGCCCCCCCCTCCCACTTTCTGCCTGTGTGCCAAGCCACCGTCCTCTGACCCAGGCCGCCTTCAGCCTGGGCTTAATTGTGGCCATTCTGGCTCCCCTCTAGCTCCCACATGTACCCAGGAGCAGTGTCTGTGTGCTTATGAGCACTTCTAGTCTCAAAACTCATTTCTAGCAATGGGACAAAAACCCACGCTGCTCAGGAACAGCGGACAGAGCCCCCAGGCATCCTGGGAGTGTGGAGTGGAAGTTGGAGGGTGGGGACAGTGGCTTGGGAAGGCATGGCATCCTAGAGTGCATCCCTCCTCCCTTTTTGTTTTGCTAAAGGAAGCCTCAGGAGAAATAGTAGGCTACAGGGAGGACCTGCTAAGTTCTAAGCCTGCAGCTGGAGAGACACTGAAGGTGGCCTGAGTGTGCTGTTCTGCCCTGAGGCCAGCTCCCTGGGACTGAAGTCTGGGTGTGATCAGGGAGGTTGATACTGGGAAGACCCCAAGGGGCCTGCGTGGTGACTGCTGAGCTTCAGTGGATAACTTTGCTTTTATCTTTTTGCCAATAGAATTGTGGTTGTATTTTTTTTTTAATTGAGATATAAGGAAACAGTGTAGAAAGTTCACTGATATTAAGCAAACCTGTACACATCTATTGAGAAGCTCATCAGCACTCCAAAAGGCTTCTGTGTTAATCATGTTGTCTGTTTTTTTTGTATTTTAGGATACTTTGACATCTTCTGATGCTTTGCTGGATGCGGAGAGACTACCCCTCCCAGAGGTAGCTAATTCCCAGAGACAGTGAACAACTTGGCTGCAAGTGTACTTTTTATATGCAAACCAAGCAATTCACAGCTGTACTCCCAATGGCCTCCTTTAACTCATACCAGGCCAATATCCCCCTGCCCCAAGTCACCACAGGGCCAGGTACCGGACAAACAGAGACCACTGCCACCATCCAAAGCCTGCTGGAATTAGTCACCATCCAAGTCTAAAGTTACTTCAACTTGCCCCCTGCCTTTCTCATCTCTTCCTCTGGGAGCCACAGTCTGTACTGGCCATGCTTTCCCTTGGCTCCTGCTGCCTCCTGACTGACCCTGTTGCTTCCCCACGTGGCCCCGTGTGCCCCCCTTCTCTTGGGAATTGTAACTAGTAAACTTTACTTTCAAAGGCACTTGTCTCTGTGTCTGTCACCTTACCATATCCGAGTAAAACAAAATTTCATTTTTAGACGACTTCCTCATGTCCCTTGCTACTCCATACACACCACTATTTGAAGGGGTAACCTTTGTTGTGATTTCTATCATAATGGGGTTTTCCTGTGCCTGTCCTTTATGTAAATGAAGTCATTCAGTAGTTTTCTCCTATGTCTGGATTATTTCAATTAGCATAGATTCATCCATTTTATTGAGGATATTTCTCTCTCTCTCTGTCTAGTATTCCATTATATGCATACATCACAATTTATTTTACCCATTTCTTTGCTGATTGACTTTTGAGTTTTTGATTATTTGACTGTTCAACTGATTTCTCCCTCTCTATACCCACTTCTCATAGAGTTTCAGAATTCATTGTAATTAGACTCCTTTGCAACCATGAAGTAAGTTGCAATTATCTTACAAGTTGCATCTGTGTGTGACATGTATTTCTAGCTCTTTGAGCTGGGCCGCCGGCAGCAAGCTAGCTATTCTCCATCCATTGATCAAATAGTTTTTCACCTAGGCGCTGTCCTAGGTGCTGAACTACCTCCCACTAGGGGCTGTATTCTAGTGGTGATGCTGGTGAGGGAAGCACATACAGTAAATTAGCAGGAAAGTAAATAATATAAAGAGAGTGAGTACATACAGTGAATGTGTGCGGGTGGTTACTGTAGGCCAGGTAGTCAAGGCAGGGCTCTCTGAGAAGATGCTTCTTAAAGTAGATACTTGAATGCATTAGGGAAGGAAGCCCTCCAGGGAATAACAATCCAGGTAGAAGGGAACATCATGTGCAAAGGCCCTGAGGCAGCAAGAAATCAAGAGGGATTGGAGAAGTGATGGGGAGAGCAGTCATTGAGGATGATCATATTGCCCTGGACTTGAAAGATTGACAGACAAACTGGTTATTCAGACATGGGTATTTGGAAGGCATTCTAAACAACTGATAGTATTTGTGGCCAATGATGAAATTTAAACTTTCAAGTGAAAATTAGAATCTTTGAAAATGCATACCCTCCACTGTGAGTTTAATAGCTTCTCAATACTTAAAACTTTTTCTGATGATACTAATGAGTGTGATTTTTTTTGATACTGTTTAAAGAAATGTCAACATTTGGAAGACCTGCATGACTCAATAAATCAATATTTATCAAGTGACCATGTTTCTGTTGGGATAGTCCTCTGTTGTGGCTCTCTCTTACTCTAGCATGTCTTGTTGGGTATGTCAAGAATGCAAGACCCTGACACAATTTTAATCCAAGCTATTTCTCAGAGTGTTTGTTGTGAGTGACCTTGAGGGATGAGGCACTGTCTCCCTCTAGGACAAAGAGTACTGTCTTCTATAGAGGACCTGGATCCCCAAGCTCAGTGCTCTTCAGTGGCATCCCCACCCCCATGACTGTAGCGTCTTTCTGGGCTCCTTTGTATCACTTCTGTGGGACTTGGGGAAAGAGTGAAGCAATAAGAACTGGCTGATTCTCATGTTACTTGCTGTGAAAGCATGCTGTGAGGAATAATGTCCTTTATCTCTGACATAGGAATCTCATGTCTTTTGCCAGCACCCATGAAACATAACAAGTTAATTTATTAGCTTGTAAGAAAGGTAAAATCAAATCCCATTCCAGACAATTATAACAGCATGCATGGGCAAAAGACCCATTCAATGTACAGCACAGATGAATGAATTTTTTTTTTTTTAATTTTTTTTAAACTTTATTTTATTTTATTTGACAGAGAGAGAGAGAGAGAGAGAGAGAGAGAGAGAGAGAGAGAGATACAGAGACAGAGACAGAGAGAGAACTGACCTGGGGGAACTCCCCAGCTCAGCACATGGGTCCGCACAGGCCGGGACCGGGACTCGATCCTCAGTCCCCAGTGCTGCAAAGTGAGCGCTTAACCCACTGAGCCATCCTGGCTTCCCCAGATGAATGAATTTTAATGGAACAGAGTACAAAAATTTATTACTATTGTTTCAAAGTTCACACTGTACCCAGTCAGGCTGGTATTGGGTGAAGGGAATGAGGTGCAGTCATCTGTACACCCTTGAGCATGAGTGCCTCCTTTAGTTTACTCCCCAAGGGCTCACTCACCCTAGTTTGACCTGGACAACTAATCTTTAAGAAACTGCTACTTGTAGAGTTCTGATGTAATATCAAGTAAGGCTATCCATAATTATTTGAAAAGGCTATTAAAATACCCTTCATACATCTCTGCTACAGTCCAGAATTTCTCTGTATGCTTCAACCAACACATCACATAAGACTGAAAGCAAGATCAGAGAAGAGAGAACCCAGCTGTCTTCTTTTAATCCAGGCATTGAAGAGGTTTGCAAAACTGTCAAACAATGACATGCTTCACACTACATTTTTTTTTTTTGGCTTGCCTTCAAAAATATAGTTAGTTTTTACAAAAACATACTATTTATATATGTATGCAGTGGACTTATTATTTTACAAGTGAGTTAATGAATGAGTATTTGAAGAATGCCTCTGTCTAAAATTTTAATATGGTAAACATTGATAAATATAATTCACACAAACAAAAACTCTTTGAGGTTCTTAATATATTTTTAACAGTGTAAAGGGATCTAGAGACCCAAAGTTTGAGAGAAGGGGGAGGGCCCAGAACAGTCTTCATAGTTGCACATCATTGGTTTTTCCACATAGTTTCATTCCACAGGTGGGCACGGGGCTGCACAGGGCAGGAACTGGGATGGGGTCTTGCCCCAGTGAGAACTGAACTGGGGGCACTCCCCAGTTCAGCATATGGGTTCACACAGGCTGGGGCCGGGATTCGATCCTTGGTCCCCGGGGCTGCAAAGTGAGCACTTAACCCACTGAGCCATCCCGGCTTCCCCTGGTCTGAATATTTAACAATTATAAATCAAGTTAATAAATTAGTAAATAAAATATGTCATGCTCCAGCCTTGAAATATATATCTTTATTTATTTTTTTATTTAAATTGTTTTTTAATTCTATTGTTTGAGAGAAGGTGAGAGAGAGAGAGAAAGAGAGAGGTGAGAGAAGAAGGGGGAGGGCCCAGAGTAGTCTCCATAGTTGTACATTATAAGTTGTAACATGGTTTCACTCCATACAGGTGGATGTGGGGCTGTTCAGGGCGGGAACTGAACTGGGGGCCTCCCTCATGGGAGGCGAGAACCTCTGCTGCTACCCCGGTGGTTACCAGTTGTGCTGCAGTTCAGCATATGGGTTTGCGTGGGTTGGAGCTGGGAATTGAATCCTGGACCTCATGATTGTGAGGCAAGCTCTCAACCGCTGTGCTATCCTGGCATCCTGAAAAATATATCTTTAAAACGTTCTGGAAAGCCAGGCTCAAATTTAGAATTCTAGACTCCTAGAGTCTTTGCTGGGATGTGGTGAGAGGGTACATGTAGCACGTCATCACCCTCTCTCTTCTCACCCAGGCTCCCGGCACCCCTGAAAACAGATGTTACTTGCCCATCCCTCAGGCCTGATGGTGGTGTGCTCCACCCTCTAGGATAGACCCTTGCCCAAGAGGCCTGCACTGGGTCCTGCATGTGAGCTTGAACTGTTTGGACAGGGACATGCAGGGTCAGGGGGACCCAGAGCATAGTCTAGTGGTCAACATTTTTGGCATTAGGGACCACTTTTGTGGAAGGCAATATTTCCATGGACTGAGGGTGGGACTGGGGGTATGGTTTCAGGATGATTCAAGTACATTATATTGTTCACTTTATTATATTGTTATTATTTATTATTATTATATTACATTGTAATATATAATGAAATAATTATACAACTCACTTGCCACTATAAAGCCTGTTATTAGATGCAGCTTAATTGTCACTTGCCAGTCACTGATAGAGTTTTATAGGAGTCTGCAAGCAATTCATTATGGTCTCTGTGCAGTCAAACCTCTTTAATGTGAATCTGTATTTGCAGCTACTCCCCAGTGCTAGCATCACCGCCTCAGCTCTACCTCAGATCATCAGGCATTAGGCTCCCATAAGAAACGTGCAACCTAGATCTCTTGCATGCACAGTTCACAATAGGGTTTGTGCTCCTATGAGAATCTAATGCCACTGCTGATTGGACAGGAGGAGGAACTCAGGCGGTAATTGAATGATGGGGAGCAGCCATAAATACTGATGAAGTTTGCTCAACTGTCTGCTGCTCACTTCCTACTGTGTGGCCCAGTTCCTAACAGGCCACGGACCGGTCGTGGCTTGGGGACTCCAGAGGGCAAGGGAGTGGGCTCCAGGTGGGCACCTCCCCTTGCCCCTGTAGGTACCCGATCCTATGAAAGGGACAGCTAGAAGAAGGCCTGAGAGGACGGCACAGGGCGGGTTCTAAGGCAGGCACTGCTTCCTAGCAACCATCACTTAGCATGCAGTGTAAGGCTTGCCGACTGAATGGGAGATTCCAGGTCAGCACTGGAGCCTGAGTTCTCCATATCTGCCACCAAGGCCTGTTGTGACTCTGTCTGGTCACTTTCCTTCCCCTGGCCTCAATTTTCTTTAGTGTAAGATGAGGAGTGTTGATAGACATGCTCCTGAGTGCTCTCCTGGGGGGTCATGTTTGTTCCAAGAATCTATGATTTCTGAGTTGCTCTTGAAACCCTGATGAACTTTGTGCTGTGTGGATTTAACTGGCTGGTTAGAGTAAAAGTGTTTCTCGTTTTTGTTTTTGAAAAATGAATAGAAATATTTGTGAACATTTCTTTCTTAAATGATGTTGCTATCTATTCAGCACAGAAGCCAGGGGAGATAGACACATGATAAATAGAAAATAAACAACTACATATGTGTCTCCTGCTTAAAATGTCTCTCATATTGTTCAAAGATTACATATATGTAAGTTTTACATGTCCAAAGTGTATTTTAAAGGGTGTAATCATTTTATAGCAGCTTTCAGAAGATACTTACTAAGTGTAATTATTTTGAAATGGCCATTACAAAATCACTCTAACTGATTTTTCCAGATTTTCATATAAATGTTACATGGAACACACAGAATCTGAGGGCAATAACTCTGTGAGAGCTGCCTGAATTGAGTTTGTTACAGTTAAGAAATATGTTGTAAAGCCTGTTTTGTGGAATTCATTATGGGTGAAAACAAAGAAGTGAAATGTACAGACCTACCTTCAAAAATATTTTTTAATTATTTTTTTACATTTGAGGTCTCCTCCCCATGCCTCCCCAGCCCTCCCCTCCACCTCTTCCCGCAACCAGGCAACCACCAAACCACTGACTGTGTCCGTGAGTTCTTGTTTCTTTGTGCCTTTCAGTTTTATATTCCACCTATAAGTGAGGTCATATGTTTCCTGATTCTTTCAGTCTGACTTATTTCACTTAATAAGATGTTTTCAAGGTCCATCATAAATTGCTGTATTTCTTTTTTTTTTAATTAAAAAAAATTTTTTTTATTGTTTTTGACAGATATATATATATACAGAGACAGAGAGAAAACTGAACTGGGGGAACTCCCCAGTTCAGCACATGGGTCCACATGGGCCAGGGCTGGGGTTCGATCCAGGGTCCCCGACACTGCAAAGTGAGCGCTTAACCCACTGAGCCATCCCGGCTTCCCCAAATTGCTGTATTTCATCTCTTCTTATTGCTGAATACCTTCAAAAAATTTACTCTCTCCTAACAAACATCCATTTGTTTATCTATCCATTCGTCCATCCATTAATCATCCACCCATCCATCTATCCATCCCAGTCATCCAAGGATTCCTGTAGTCCCCCATCCATTCACCCACACATTGATTTATTCATCTGTTTACTCCATTCATCCAACCACCCACTTATCCATCCAGAAGATATTTGGATGTTGGCCCCTGAGAGGGGCCAAGTCTAGTTGAGGCCAAGTGAAGACAAAGGTGATGGGGTCCTTAGAAACCCAGGAGTGGGGTAATTGGCTCTGCCCTGGTCCCTTCTTTGACAGTTTAGTGAAAGAAGTCACTGTAGCCTAACACACTAGGGGGAGGTATGTCAGCTCCTTTAGCCAAAGGAGCCATATGCTTACTTGTTCACTAGGTGGGGGAAAAAGATAGAGTCATGTGACTAGGAGCAATATTAACTTCTCATATGGACCCAATAACGGAGAATAAATTTTTACTCTGCAGCAACTACACTTGACTTTGGATATTTTTGAAGTGAATGGTGTGCATCCAGAGGAAGACCCCATGACTCTTACCCTGTCCCCCACCAACAGGCCCAGAACCCTAAACCGAGTCAGTAGAACATGTGGGGAAGGCTTCTCTGCTGCTCAGCAGGCTGGGCGTGCCCAGGGGTCACTGAGCTGGGGTCCTTGCCTCTCATAGGAGGAGCAGGGCCGAATGTAGAGAGTGGGATATACAAATGGGCCAAACTTGAGACATAGCCCATACTTGGGACCAGGGCGATGGTCCCTACAAACCCTAAGGCCTGGGCAGAATTCCCATGGAATGGTGGAGTGGCCACCCTAAAGGAAGGGAAGCTGGTAGAGGACAGCACACGTTCACTCTATGGTCACCCATGGGCAGGGGTGACCAGCAGGACCATCATCTGGGATCTGTGCTTCCATCTGCCCTTGAATCTCTACCACCTCCAGGATGCACTGCTCTCTCCCAGCTGTTAACACGTGAACATAGCTCACTCAACATGCTGGGGTGAATGTTTGCACCGGTTGTGGCCTCCCCACCTAGGTCACACCTCAGAGGCCTGGCTCTCTTCCCTGTCCTAGACCACCTCAGGCCGCTGGAGAGAGGCCCTGGCTTGCTTATCCAGTCCTGCCGGGGGTGCATCAGACCTGTGTTCATTCATCTCTGCAGTCACAGAGCCTCGGGCATGGGGGTGGGCTAACAGAGCCACAGGGTGCTGGCTGCAGCTCTTGGCTGTGTAGTATTTACTGAGTAAAAGTCACAGCCCTGGAGACACGGGGTTTATTGACACTGAGAGATGAATGCTATCTGGTCTGTGCATCTGCAGAGAAAGGCTCCTGTGATTCTGGGCAGAGTCTCAGGGTGAAGGCATCTGCAGGGAACAGGGCCAGTGAAGGGGGCCTGCGTTGGTCTGGAGGGGCCCGGCTGTGCTCAGCTGGGAGTGTTCTGGGTTAGGGAGGCAGGAGGTGCTGCATTTATTCTTGAGGGACCCAGTGTCTGGGCTGTGTCTGGTGAGGCTGCCTCAGGTTTGCCTGAGTGGCTAGTCCTAGCTTCAGGGGCGGTCTTCCAGTGTGGGAGGGACCCAGCCAGCCCTGCCCTGGACTGGGTTCAGCCCCCAGCTCCTGGGAGGGAGGCTGTATGGACTCCCTGGTCCCATACTTGGGGTCTCTGCAATCATCATGGCCAAGGGGCTCTCCAAGCCTGAACAGGACCCCTGTGGGCCCTGAGCATCATTTCTGTCCTTTGGACATGGTCTGGCCTAGCACTCACTGTGTGGAGTTGACCAGATGCCTCAGGAGCTCCAGGACTTGGGCCAATGGCTATGACCTGTAGGTCGTGCGGTTGAGCCCTGGCTTCGGGAAGGGGGCCTAGTGGGCAGATGGTTCCCTGTGGCAGCTGTAGTCTTCCTGTGGTGGGATCACATGAGGTTGGGTTACCAGAATGGCACTGACATGTTGACTTTGGGTGACCCAAATAGTCACATACATAGAGGCTCCATGAAAGGTATTAACATTTTATCAGGGCTGCACACCCTAGGGGTGGCCTCGTCTGCAGCAGCCACAAGCTGTGTACTGGGTACCAGTAAATGCCAAGCACCCTACCATCCTCCCTGACTCTCTTGCTCCATTCCCTCATTGCCAGCACAACCTCTTGGCAGACAGTAGTCTGCTTGCCCACCAGCAATTTCTCCCTCCCTAACTTATTTCTTGTCGTCATCACCCTGATTTTGATCTGAGGAGTCCTGGTGGGTTCTAGGTGGTCTTCACTCCTCTTTGGCCTTTCTCAGCATCTCTCTTCTCTGTGTCCAGTGCTGAGGGACTGAAGGGATGGTCACGTTTCTGTCTGCCCATGTCCTGTGAAGGTCAGCACTTGCTGCCTCCCCAGTACATGCTGCCTCCCCTGCAGCAGCCAGGCCTGGCATGCTCTGTCGCCATGGGCAACCTGACCCAGACAGTGGGTGTCTGTGAGGACAGGTTCAATGTACAGGGGCCAGAGAGTAGAGGCCTCACATTAGTGGCAAATGCAGCCTCCCAGATAGCAGATAGCAGATAGCAGATAGCAGATAGCAGATAAAGGTCGCTCCAAATTCCGGAATAAAAACATCCACTTATCTGGAAAATGTCAGAAAGAAGAACAGCTGCCCTTTGCTGAGCTGAGCCCTTGGCAGGTACAGTCAGGAAGTCCAGAAGGGCAAGGCATCTGCAAGGTGAGGCTTGGGAGCCAGCTTGCAGCTGGAGGAGGGGAGACCATGGGAGGCCCCTCATGAACGCATCCTGAGGCCTGGGACGCCTGGGCTTAGGGTCAGGGAAGGTGGCAGCATGGTGGGAAAAGGCAGTGCATATACCAGACCTGGCTGGGAGAACTGTGGCCTGCACATTGCCTGGGGTGATCCATTGCTAACTCCACATTAAAGCCTAAATGCTTGGAGTCTCTTTGAAGACACCAGCCCTGGGCTGACCTCATCTGGCTCATGGGCAGGGGTGGGGGGCCATGGGGGTGGGTAACTGTCCAATGGGGGGCCCAGTGCTCTTTAGCTGCCCAGAGCCCCAGGCCAGCCTCCCTCCCTGCTGGTCTGCCTAGCCCCCGTGGGCATCCTAGCTGGGAACCAGTACTGAGCTGTGAGCCAACAGCTGGCCAGGTTGGCTCCAGGTCAGCCCACCTACCCTGACTCCCAGGTCTTTCTCTCCAGATGGCTCTCTTCTGGACCCTCTGTTCTTTCCTCTCACCTAGTTCTTACCATTTGACACAGCTCTCTTTGGTCCCCAGGCTACAGGGGGACTCCTTCTCGCCCCACTGCAAGGTCCCTCTGGCATCTCTTTGTGTAGCTTGACCTTGAGTTGGATTGTCTGGAAGCTTCACCACTTTCTCAGAAGAACGAGAGAAACTTAAAATGCCAGGCAGCCCTCTTCCTGCCCAATGCTCAGACCGTAGGCTGTGCCCAGGGCAGCAGGTGGCACAGCCCAGTTGCTTCTTCCTCACAGCCTTCCTCATGTGGTTGGTTGAGGTGTACCGGGCACCCCTAGACTAAGTTCTACGATGGTCAGGCCTGCATGCTTGGACTGGGAGCTTAAGCAACATGTTTATTTTCTTATAGTCTTGGAGACGGCAAGTTCAAGGTCAAGCTGTCAGCAGAATGGTTGCCTTCAGAGGCCCCTCTCCTCTGCTTGTAGGTGGCCTCTTCTTGCTGTGTCCTCATGGGTCTTCCCTGTGTGCATGTGTGTGCGTGTGTGTATGTGTTTCTGTCCTAATCACCTCTTTGTATAAGGACACTAGTCATATTGGATTAGGGACCACCCATATGACCTCATTTTACTTTAATGACCTCCCTACAGGCCCTGTCTCCAAATACAGTCACATTCTGAAGTAATGGGGGTTGGGCTTTAACCTGTGAATAGGGTGGGGGGATGACACAATTCACTAGAACAGTCACTGAAAGCCAGTACTGCAGTGGTGTCATCACCCTCCTTTTTAGAGCTGAGGACACAGAGGCCGAGAGAGGCAGAGTCACTGGTAGGAGGCACTTGGCTTGGCCCAGGGACCAGGCAGGTAACCTGAGTGGTCCTCCTCAGGCTCATCTCTGGCTTGCTGCAGACCGGGCTTGACCCTGAGCCTGGCAGTGCTGCTGGGTGAGCACTCCCAGGGGCTGCAAGCAAGGAGCCTGGAAACATGGCTGGGCATGGGGCTGGGGGCACCATAGAGGCGAGGCCATGCAGGTGGGGCTGTCACATGTAGCCAGCAGCCACCACTCCTGGCCCTTAGCGATGGCTCAGCGGACAGACTGCAGGACTGTCCTGGGTAGTTGGAGCTGGCTTGTTCATGATAATGCCCCCAACCATCCAGGGAGTTTGCAGGGGACTGGTGATGCTGCCTGGGCAGCTGGCAGCCACCAGCAACCACCAGAGTCCACCAGTGACCTTGCTCTGATGAATTCAGCCCTTGGTAGCATTCGTGACGTGTGTTTGGATGACATCTATGTCTCAGTCATTTACCATTTTAAAACCCATGGAACTGTGCGGACATTTGTGGAAAAGTATTAAACTCTACTCTCTTCAACTTTTAAATGAATGTGTGGCTCTTTTATGAGAAAGATGCATTTCTTATGTTGCTCAGCCTCATGTAGAATGTTGAGCTGACAAGAAAGGCAAGCATTTCTATAAAGGATGGGGACTCTGCCAGGACATTATTTCACTGAACGCTCCAAACAGCTTCATGAGGCAGATTGCATTTCTTGTCCCATTTGACAGACAAGAAAATTGAGGCCTGGCCTGGCTGTGCCCCTTATTGAGGTCTCATGGCTAAAGGGGCTGCCACACTGTCCTCTGAAGGATGACAAGGACTGATGAAAGAGGCTGGGAGGTGACAGCCACAATTTGGGACTTCATAGGGAAGCATCCTCTGAAATGTCTGTGTGCCAATCACAGGCCTGGATTCCCATTGCAGCTCCTGGTGGGCTCTACTTCCACGCGCTGGTTAGTTAAACTGGCAGGCAGAGTTGATTAGATTTGACTGCATCCCTTGCTTTGAATTATTCATGCCCCTCCCCAATTTCCCTGGGAATAATTTAATAATTCAGAGCAGCAGGAAGGCACCTGGGTGGGTAGCTCTGCCATGTGCTGGCCCAGGACTCCATTATATCTGCTGGAACCATCTTTCCTTTAAAGCAAAGCCCTCCCTGAGTGCTTAGGACCTGAGAACCCAGCCTCAGCAGCCTGGGCCTCCCGGGACCTCCACCATCCTGTGTCGTAGGCCTGTGTTTTGTCTCCCTGAAGAGCTCCTCTGCTCAGTGCCGGGCCATTCCCCTGTGCCCCAGGGCACTGCCCCCAGCGTCTCCCATCCTGGCCACACTCCCCAGAGTGCTCTCCTGTTCCAGACCCTTCCACCGTACCTACTACCTGTTTTTCTTAGGCAAAGGTCCAAACCTGTAAGCTTGGCATGTGAGGCCCTGGAGCTCCAGCCTGTGAGGTCAGCCACGCTCCCTTCTTGCTCCCCACTGTGTAGAGCTGCTTGAAGGGCTGGAACACTGCTGCTGGCATCCCTCTCCTGCCACCGCAGCCTCGTGTGGGTTCTTCTCCCATGGGTAAGATGGGCAGAGCCCAAGCCTGCCTCGATGGCCTGACACCTCTCGTATCATCTCCTGGTCACAGCTCAGTGGGGGAAAGGGAGTTGTCTGGGGCCCCCGTCCTGGGCTCCTAGCCAGCTGCATCTGTCCAGTGGCCCCCAGTCCCCCGGCAAGCATATCCTCTGTATAAATCGCGGGGGCTTCAGCCACATCCTCTTCTTAGGAGGGACCCAGGGCCTGGCTGAGGGCTGTTGGCTCTGCTGTCAGGGCTGACCCCAGCCCTGAACCATAGAGGGGTGGTCAGCTGGCCCACAAGCCCTAAAAGACACATTCCTCTGACCAGGTGAGGTGCTGTCTGTGGGCCCTGGCAGCCTGCAGCCAGGCTTCTGGTTCTCCTGCTGCTGGGTGACAGAGCAAAGATCAGAGCTGGATGTACCGGTTCTCCATGACCCACAGAGGGAGCAGAGAGGCCCAGGGAGTGAGGAGGACAGTGAGAGGAACAAAGTACGGGGCTCTTCAGTGACTGCCATTTGCTGGGAGCTGTGGTGCAGGCCCTCCATGGATTAGCCCACTGACTTGACAGCCTGTCAGGTGGGTACTGCTACTACCCCTGTTTTATAGGGGGAAAACCGAAACACAGAGAGGGTAAGTGATTCTCCCATAGTCACACAGCAGCATAGTCAGAACCCTGGTGTTTCTAATTTCAAAATCTACTCTCTTGGGTGTTACCTGGAATTGGAGCTAGGAGGGAGAGGTGATTTCAGTGTTCTCACCTGGAATTGGAGTGGGCTGGGATATCAGATTTCATCTACTTCCACCCTCCCTCCCTCTCTTCCAACCATCCCTCCTTCCCTTCCTCCTTCCCTTCAAGCATTACTGAGCATTTACCACATGATGGGTACTGGGAACCAGATAAGAATTGGGTCTAGTCTCTGCCCAGAGGACTCCCAGGATGGACAGACAGACAGAACAGAGCCCACTCAGAGCTGGGGAGACCATGAGTGGTACAGGGGTCACACTGGGCATGGACTTCAGGAGGAGGTGCAAGGGCAGGGCTGGATCTGACCCTTACCCTGGGAGGTGCCTGGTGGTGAGCACTGGCTGGGTAGGGCCTGCTTGTTGCTTTTCTCCTGCCCAGTCCCCCCTGCTGAGGACCCCACGCACTCCCATCCCTGTGCTGGATGGTGGCATAAGGCCTGCTTCAGGGACACTGGTCTCTTTTGTTTCTGTTTCTCAGGGACACATTGAGGTTCTCCAACAAGACCCTGCTGCTTCTTCCCACAGGAGCAGCTGCCCACACGGGGCATAGTCAAGTCAAGTTAACTGTGTCACCAGGTCACCAAGCCTGTCTGGGTCCAATGAGTGCCCCAGATGCTCTGACTGCCCATTTGTTCCCAGGACTGGGTGGGCTGGGCCTAGGGTCTGGGTAGAGTCCAAAGGCTTGGATACCCCACAAGAGCCCAGAGATCCTAAGGGAAGGGGGTATGCCAGAGCCTTGGCACTGGGGATGGCCAGTGGAGGGAAGCTCTTCATTTCAGGAGCCCCAGGGAAAAAGTCTGGGGATCATGGTGGCCTTACCTCATTGGGGGGTGGGGGTGGTGGTGGAGGGGGAGTGGTGGCCGTGCTCCATGGTATCCACTTTGCTTGCCTTTCACCAACCCAACATGACTCTGTGGGTGTCCACACCAGGCCCAGCTCATGGGGGCTGGCAAAGGAACATGGTGGCTTGTGGAGGTTGGCGTGGGAGGTGCCTAGAGGCTACCCTGGCTGAGTGTGAGGGCACAGAGCTGTCCTGAGTGGAGGGTGGGGCTTGGGATGGATGAGATGCTATAGCAGGTCCTGGGGGGGAATCCAGTCTTGTGGGAGGTCAGCACAGAACTGAGTGGCCTCAGGCCACAGGGCCATGGGACATCTGTCATGGGGAAGACTGTCAGTCCTTGTAGGACAGGAGCTTAGCTCAGGTTGCACAGAAATGGGCAGTGACAGGGACTGATGAGGAAGCCTTGGCGTGAGGTGGGGGAGGGAATGTGGGGGTGGAGGGAGATTTAACTAGAGGAGAAGGAGATGTGATGATGATGCACTTAAAGATGGAGGAAGCTAAGGTGGCCACCAGAAGCTGGTAAGGAAACAGATTCTCCCCTACAGCCTCCGGAAGAGCCATCTACCAACACCTGGGTGTTAGCATAGGGGGAATCATTTCTGTAAGAGGAAAAATTTGTGTTGTTTAAGTCACTAAATTTGTGATAATTTGTTACAGTGGTAATAGGAAACAGTAGTGACCATGCTCAGAGGGAGCCAAGAGTGTGGCAAGTCACATTATAAGAGGCAGAGAGCCAGTACAGTGGAGGGGATAATTGTCCTCTGTGCACTCCACTGAGACATCAGTGTTTGGACCACAGTTCTGGGCTCCACACCCTGAGAGGGAGGGAGAGAAATTAGAGGGGGGATGGACTCCTTTGGGGGGCTTTTGTCTAATCACCTTCTGAGAACTCTCTATCTCTCCCAAGGTTGGGCTACAACAGCTAAGTTTATGCTACATGGTCTTGTGATCTCATGAATTCTAATATGTGGTATTTTCATTATCACTAAGTTGACATGTTTTCTAACTTACATTGTGATATTTTTCTTTGATCCATGAATCATTTCAATGTGTGTATTTCAGTTTTCAAACAGCAGGCCCTGGCCTCAGTTTCCTGTCCTTGTACCTCGTGAACCTGTCGGTGTCACTCGGGCTCTCGGCTGCCTCCTCAGGAAGCAGCAAATGTACTTGTTTTCTATATTGTGTAACGAGTCACCACAAATTTATGGCTTACAACCACACCTGTTCATTAGCTCACAGGCGTGTGGGTCAGGTATCTGGCATTATGGGACTGGGCTCTCTGCTCAGGGTCTCACCAGGCTGCAAACAGGGTGACGGCCAGACTGTATCTTCCCTGCAACACTCAGCTCTCGGTGTTATTCAGATCGCTGGCAGAATCCAGCTCCTTGCATTTTTAGGACTGAGGTCCCTGTTTTGTTTTGCAGGCTATCATCCAGAGGCCACCCTCAGCACCTAGAGGCTGCCAAATTTCTTGTCACCTGGGCCCCTCCATCTTCTAAGTCCACAGCAGAGTCTCCTGCACATTGACTCTCTCACACACATTGCGTCTCATTTGCCAGGAAGAACCCTGTTCTGATTAAGGACACCTGATTAGGTCAGGCCCACTAAGGCAATCTCCCTATCTTAACGTCTACTGCTTTGGGGGCATTACAATTGCAAACTCTTTTCACAGGGCCACCTAGATGAACATTTGATTGAATAACCTGGAGAAGAAGACAGGGATCTTGGAGCTGGCTTAGAACTCTGGCTACCACATACCCTAGATGCAGGGTTCACCTCTTTGGCCTCCATCCTCCTTCAAATTCTGGCACAGGAATTCTTCATTGTCTTATTAGCTTTCTGGTGCATTTGAACAGATTTTTAAGTTTCTGGTTCAGTTCTTTTCTCTTTTCCTCAGTGAGATGGTTGGTCCAAATTATATACCCACCATTAACTGGAAGCAGAGCCTCCTCTATTCTTGATTAAAAAAACAACAAGCTAGACTTTTAGGAATAAAAGAAAACTTCCTGAACTTGATAAAGGATGGTTTTTGGGAATCCAAAGCAAATATCACATTTAATGGTGAAATATTAGACTGATTCCTATTAAGAGTCAGGATTGAGATAAGTTCAAGTTCTCTGTCACTGCTTCCAGCTAAAAAGTGGAGGCATGGCAATAAAAGAAAGCTAAAATTGTGAAAAGGAAACAACTTCATTATATCTAGATAAATATGATCCTCTACCTAGAAAAACCAGAAGGTTCAATCACCTGTCAAATTACTAGAGTTAATTAGAGAGTTCAGCAAGATGGCAAAATAAAAGATTCACATGAAAGTAGCACTCTAACTGCAACAATAACGAATTAAAGTATAATGGAAACAAGATGCCAATGACAAGAGGCACAGGATCTAGGAAATACCTGGGAATGATTCAACAAGAAAGGGAAGGCTTTAAATGTTGGAAATCATTAAATCTTACTGAAGGATGTAATTGAAACTCTCAACCAATGGTGAGAAATGTCACCTTCCATGATGGAAATATCCAATATCCTGAAGACTTCATTCTCCTCCAAATTAATATAAGTTGAATGAAAATCTCAATCAAAATCTCAGTAGGGAGAATTTTTCATGAAACTCATTAAACTGATTCTAAAATTCATATGGGAGACAACATGGGCACGAAGAATGAAATGTCTCTAGGAAAGAATAACAGTGGGGCTGTTCTGGGGTGTCTAGAATGCTAGGATCTCTGGAATGTGGAACAGGATCAGAATAGCCTGGGGCTACGAGAGGCCAGAAGGACCCATGCACTTACAGAAAGTCAGTGCAAGAGGTGGCAGTCCAAGAGGGAAGAGCATCCCTTCCTTCCTTCCTTTCTCCCTCCCTCCCTCCTTCCCCTCCCTCCCTCCCTTCCTCCTTCTCTCTCTTTCTTTTTAATTGTAGGGTAGGGTCCAATGGCTCTTTGTGTCAGTTGGATAGGGCATACTCAGGAAAGGATGAGAGTAGGTACTCAAATAGAAAGAATTGAATGCTGGAAACTGGTTACACAGGTGACAGAAAGCTGAGAAGCCAGCAGGGGCCAGAGTGGCAGTCAGACTCAGTCTAGGTTAAGGACAAAGTGCTCTGGGGTCAGCTGGCAGAGGCTGGGAGCACAGCATGCTTACCGAGGGAGCAGGGGCAGTTCTTTCTGGAGAAATCACCTGGGCAGAGTGGGTGGGATTGTACTTTCCTCTTGCCCTCCCACCTCCTTCCCATGGCTTCTGTGGACTGAGCCCTGCTGGAAGCCAGGAGACATGGTGGCATGGACAAATGCAGCTTGTAGGGTCAGCTTCCATGGGGCATGGCAAGCCAGGGGAAGGCTGGGACAGAGCTGGAGGTAAATAGGCCAAGACTAATGAGCCACGCTCAGGAGAAAAATAAAACCTTATATTCCTATTTCATGGCTTTCAAAAAATAAATTTCAGATCAATCAAAGACCTAAACATAAGAACCAAAAGAATTAAAATATTAAGGAACTGTGGGAGAATATTGTTATAACCTTGGAGCACACTGCTTTAAAGAACACAAATTAAAAATAAACCATAGAAACCAGAGAAAGGACTGACACAGTTTGTAATATGAAACTGAAAATCTTCTTTATGACAAAAGACTCCATAAACAAATGAGAAACATGATAAAGAGAAAAATTTTGCAACATATAAAAAAGACAAAAGATTAATATAAGAATAAGTAAGCAGTTCAACAAATCAATTATAAAAAGACAAACCAATCCAAGAGCAAAACTGGCAATTTTAAGAAGAGAATATTCTTGAAATTCTAAGATGGGAAACTACTAATAGACAATAAAAATGAAATGATGGTCAACTAACTAGTTAATCGGGAAATTGCAATTTAAAACAACAGTGGGATATCATTTTTGGATAGAGTAATGATTGAAAGATAGTGGGTGGGTGCCCTTTGCCCTTTCTTCTTTGTCCTTTCCAATGTCCTAATACTAAGAATGCAGCTGTGATGGCTGGAACTGCAGCACCCATCTGGAGACCCAGTGAACACTAGCCAGATCTGAGGGGACCCCCAGCAGGTCCCTGGGGACTTCTGGAAGCAGAGCTGCTGGCAGCCCCAATCAGCCCCGCTCTGTGCTCTAATGTGACTATCTTACTTGTTTTTAGTTCCAGTCACTCACAGCCAAATCCACTCCTAATTGGCACAGGGCACAGGCGAGCACACACACTGTCTAAGCTGGATAGTGTCCCCTCAAATACATATGCTGAAGTCTTAACCCCAGCACCTCTCTGTGATTGTAGTAAGTAAAAATGAGGTCATATGAGTGGGTCCTAATCCAATAGGATTGATGTCCTTATAACAAGGGACACAGACATGCCCAGAGGGGTGACTGTGTGAGAAGGTGGCCATCCACAAGCTGAGGACAGAGGCCTCAGAAGAAATCAGCCCTGCCAACGCCTTGATCTCAGACCTCCAGCCTGCAGGACTGTGAGGAAACAGATGTGTGCTGCTGAGGGCTCCAGTCTGGTGCTCTGTGTGACAGCCGAGAAACTGACACAGGCGTGCTGGTGGGCAGTGGGGCTGCTTATGACAGACAGCAGCTTCGGTTCCAATCCAGCCACTGCTTCTCCATGTGCACAGGGCCGGTGTGTGGCGTGCCACAGGCGCTAACAACATAGCTGTTTGAATGTGTGAATCACACACATGGCTCTTAGCTGCAGTGTTAACCACATGTGTGTAAACACATGGACAAATGTCCAGGGACACACAGACCCACATGGTGCCCACAGGGTGCTCACCCCTGTGGAGGGGACACTGGGCTTGGGCTGCTCAGGGCCACCTATAGCTTTACCTGTAGAATTTTTTTTAATTGTTAAAATTAATGGGGTGATATTAGTTGGTAAAAATTACATAGGTTCCAGGTGTACAAGTCTACATTACATTTGTCCATGTATTGCATTATGTGTTCACTCTCTTTCCATCACCGTATATTTGATACTCGCCCCACTCCTCCCCTACCCCACTACCGTCCCCTTTACCCTCAGGAAACCATGATGTAGTATTTCAAATGGTTTGAGAATATCCAAATAACAAGTGGTCGACTGGGCTCACCCTTTGCACCCAGAAGCAGCAGGTAGAGGGCATGGTGCAGCCTGTCTATGCTCACAGCCACTGCCCTGCCGTCCTGAGTTGAGCTGGGGCCTGCCCTGGCTGCCTCGGCCAGAAGTTGGTACCATCTTTCCATTGCTGCCCAGATCAGGGACTTGGCTCTGCCCACTCACCAGGCGGAGTGCTCTAGCCTCACTGTGCTGCTTGTGGGACCCATCGGCCACGTCGGTCCAGGGGCCTCCTCCGGGCCTCCTTGCCCCTCCCAGTCATGCTGTCTGCTGCTTCACCTTCTATCAGACCCCTCCATCCTGCCCTTGAAAGGCCTGTCTTCAAATTGTCAGCCAGCACCCCTGGTCTGAAGCTGCTGGGTTCCCACTCAGCAAAGCTGAGGCACATCTCAAGTTCATGTCCACGTTCCAGCCCAGGGGGACTGGTTGAAATGACACAGCAGCTTGCCAGCCTCTAAAGGGCCCCTGGGGCTACGAGGAGCAAAAGAGCTGCACAGGGGACTTCAAAGGGACTTTCTCAAGCTCCAGGATTCCTTTCCCTCTATACATGGCACTAACTTTTAGGAGGCTATGGCAAATGCTTGCTGAATCAAACTCTGAAGGTGAGGATTAGAGCAGATGGTTCAGGGGGGCTGTGTCCATGAACACCCCTGCCAGCCAGAGAAGTCACTGGGGTGCTGGACTCTGTGCTCCCAGTCTGGACAAGGTGCTGGGAGGTGCACTCAGTGCTGAAGGGGGAGGGGGAACAGTGGGCAATCCTCCCAGTGTGGAGGGAGGTGTGGGAGGTACTCAGTATGCAGGGGGACTTTGCTCTGAGTGTGGGGGGTGCTGGGGATGCCCCCAGTGTGGGGGGTGCCAAGGGTGCCCTCTGTGTGGGGGGTGCTGGTGGCACCCCCAGTGTGTGTGTGGGGGCTGGGTAGCACCCCCAGTGTGGGGGTGCTGGGGGGTGCTAGGCGGCACCCCGATGTGAGAAGTGCTGGTAGTACCCCCAGTGTGGTGGGTGCTGGGCGGTGTGCCCAGTGTGGACAGGTGACTAGGACAGATTGGACACTGTGACTATCTCTGCCATACTTACTTCAATGGGGACTTAAATTACTGTCAGAAACTTAAACAAAGAAACTAGGAACAATGCTGAATCCCCTGCCAGCCACCAAAAAAGGATTAAACAGAAAACAAATGGATCTATTATTTTTCTTCTCCTGAAAACCTGGGGGTCTGCATGACTGGAAAGGGGTGTGTTGCTGGCCTCCTTTGTCCACAAGCATCTTTTCCTGGGGAGCCCCTTCCTGCCCTGCCGCTGCTGGGAAGGGTGGGAGTCGAAGCCCGGGACAGCTGTGCTCCTCTCTGGTCCCTCTGTCCTTCAGTGTGAGTGTGCAGGCAGCTGCTGCCTCTCCCTTTTCCGGACCTTCAGGCCTCCCCAGGCCCTGGGCCCCAGCTGGCCTGGGCCCCCTGGGCAGGCAGCAGACCCTGTCCTGCCTGTAGACTTGGTCCACGAAACTGGCTGCCACCTCCGTCACTTGTGTCCTGACAGCCTCATGGTTTGCCCTGTGCTGCAGCTTGCTTGATGAGACCTGGATGTGGTCACCAGCTGGGCCCTGCTCTGATAAGTGTCACCAGGACACCTTCCAGCCCTGATGGTCCTCAACCAGTCCCATGGCCTCCTGGGACCCAGCCCATGACTCTGTGTGGGACACTGGGCTGGCTCCCCTTTCTTCAGCAGTTTGAGCAGCAGTTTTGTCTGGGTCCTGCCTGGCTGCTTTCTCTGCTCTGCACCAGCAGGGAGGGGCTACATCTGGGCATGTGCCCTTCTGCCCAGGTGGGCTATCATGCAGGGACGTGAGGCCAGGGCACGGCACGTGACTGTGCAGCCCCTGGATTTTGCAGCTTGGGCAGTCAGAGCAGGAGCCTCCCTGGACCTGAGACAAGGCTAGAAGCCAGAAAGGCTGCCTCTTGGGGTGATGAGATGGGGACAACAGCGGAACTGAGAGCCAGGGTTTCTCAAACTCCTCCTATGAGCTGCTTGTTCAGCAGGAAGTGAGGGGCAAGGTTCCTGTGGGCCAGGTGGCAACAGGCAGGTCTGGGAGCTGGATCCCAGCCCTGAGCAGGGGGGAACCCCAGGAAGATTCTGCAGGGTCCTGAGAGGCTGCAGTCCCTGAAGGGGCATCAAAGACACTAGTCTGAGGCTGTGTACAGACTGCCTGCTGCAGTCAGGGATGCAGGCCTGGGTTCTCTGAGCCTTCACTTTTCCATCTGTGGAATGGGGACAGTAACACATACTTGGGGGCTGGTGCTGTGTTTTGATAAGCCAAAGGCTGTAAAGTGCCCAGCCCAGGCCTGGGGCCAAAAGAACCTGGCCAGCCTATCCGCAGGTCTTGGGAGGGGCAGGGAAGGCAAAGGTGCTGGGGGGAGGCCCTGACGAGGACAATCCAGGTCCCCTTCTGTTGCTGCTGGCATCACACTCTCTCCATAAAGAGCATTTACTGTGTGTGCCAAGAGCCTCATCTCTAGCAGCTCATCCCTCCTCCCATAGCCCTGAGGAGAGGGGGCTAGAACGCCCTCCTTGTGCAGATGCTGTCCCAAGGTCAGAGAGGCTAGTGGACTGCCTGAGGCCATGCCGTGGGAAAGTGCAGAGCCCAGCGCAGCTCCTGAGTGCACAATGCTGGTACCACTGTCCTGGTGAGATACAGGCAGAAAGCTCAGGAGAGCCTTCTGTGCAGGGAGGGGACCAGGAAATGTGTGCCTTCATGAATTCTGGAGAGGCCCCTGTGAGGGGCTCCGTGGTGACATGTGGGATGTTCTGAAGCTTCTCTCCTCAGGGTCCCCAGAGAGACTCAGGGACTGGAATTGATTTTTTCCTTTAAAGCTAATTCCTAGATTTGTGAACTGGGGTCTCGGAATGCCTGAGTCCCTGGAGTGGGGTGCAGTGTCTCCCCTTATGTTTCCTTGTGTGGCTCCTGTTTGGAGACGTGCAAGTGGAGAGCTTTCTTATCCCTTTTGAGTGCCGGATAGCATGGCATGGCATGGGTGTGTGCAGGTGCCCGAGGCAGGCCAGAGCTCTGTCAAGCTGGGTGCAGGGTGACAGCGAGGAGTCGGGCTTGCAAAGAAAAGGGCAGACAGAGAAGTCCTGCCTTTTCCCTTGCAGTCCACTGTCTGCTCTGACGACACTCACCTGAGTCAGCCTCCTGTGGGCCCCTGCAGGGTTTCTTTGTGCATAGAAACACAGGGGCAGCTATATGCGCTCCCTCCAGTGTCCTCACGGAACAGGTAACTACTACACTCACATGCTTTTACTGAAGCCCATGCCCTGGGAATCCTTCCAGAGGGATACCTAGAGTGTGTCCTTGTCCATTTTATAAATAGCTGCTGCTTTGGTCAGGGGCCTGGCAGGAAACAGATGGCTCGCTCAGACTGGGCAATTTGAGGAGCATTTACCAACAGAAACTGTTTACAGAGGTGTGGGCTGGAGGGATGGCCCTCATCCTGATGGCCTGAGGCCCGAGGGGCACAGGGAAAGGGGGAGAGATGGGCCAACAGGGCTACCTGACAGGACCCAGGACCTTTGGGCACATGTGTAGCTGGCCTCAGGTGACCTTGCAGGAGGGGGTAAATTGCCTGCCTCTCTCTCTTCTCACCCCTTCCTGATGGCTGAACCGGATCTGAAGTCAGAGGGCAAGGGAGCTGTTATCCTGGTCACACACAGCCTTCAGGGACCACGCAGGGTGACTAGAGCACAGTGAACCTGGACATGCAAATGGGAAGATCCTAGTTATCAGCAGGTCCTACCAGGTGTGCAATACATTTTTTTTTTCCTCAAACAATTACTTAGATCTTCAACCTTTTGCTCTGACACATGCAGGCATAGCTCAAAGATAAATTTCCAGAAGTGAAATTGCTAGGTCAAAGGATAAATGCATTCAATGTTTTGCTTGTCATTGAATTGGCTTCCATGGGGTGGTACCTAATTCCACATACTTTTACTAGCAAAGAGTGCCCTCAAACTTACATTTCTGCCAAGTGATAGTGAGATGCTCCTGAGGGCTAATTTACACTTCTCTTGTGAAGAATGAGTGGGGTATACTTACATATACCTGAAGGCCGTTTGTATTTCACTGTCTGTTTATGTCTTTCATCCTTTTTTTCTATCAAATTTTTTATCTTTTTCTTATTATCTTCTAGGAGGTTTTCACATATTAGGGATATTAGCCCTCTGACTGTGATCTGAGTTGCAAATGTTTTTCCCAGTGGCTCTCTTGACTTTGCTGACTAGTGGTTTTACTCTCAGGAGTTTTGAACTTTGTGTAGTCCATTAATATTTTATGGCTGTTAAATTTTGAATTATATTAAAAAAACCACACACAAAAACTTCAATTGCATCTTATAAAGCTTGCTTCTTCCCATACTTTTATGGTTTCATTTATACATTTAAATTCTTTTTTTTTAAATTGTTTTTGACAGAGAGAGAGAGATACAGAGATAGAGACAGAGAGAATGGGGAGGGCCCAGAACGGTCTCTATAGTTGCACATCATTGGTTTTTCCATATAGTTTCATTCCACAGGTGGGCGCGGGGCTGCACAGGCAGGAACTGGGCCGGGGTCTCACCCCAGTGAGAACCGAACTGGGGGCACTCCCCAGTTCAGCATATGGGTCCACTCGGGCCGGGGCCAGGATTCGATGCTCGGTCCCTGGGGCTGCAAAGTGAGCGCTTAACCCACTGAGCCATGCCGGCTTTCCTACATTTAAATTCTTGATCCATTTAGATAGACTCCTATTGTACAGTGTGAGCTGTGGATCTAACCTGATGTTTTTCCAGAAAGCTGCCAATTTCTCCCTATATCATTTATTTAAGAGTTAATTCACCTTTACTAAATGGGACACTGCCTTTATCACCGACTAACCCCCATATGTATTTGGGTCTGTATCTGCTCTCTCAGTCTGTCATAGTTGGGTCTACACAGTAGGGTGGTGCCACACTCATTTGATATTAAGCTTTTGTTTTAATATCTGATAGGGTGATTTCCTCTCATTGCTTCTTTTCAGTGTTTCAAGTACTTTTAAAACTTGCACTTGCAGGGGGAAACCTGGATGGCTTAGCGGGTTAAGCGTTTGCACTGCAGCCCCAGGGACAGAGGTTCGAATCCCAGCCCCGGCCCATGTGGACCCATGTGCTGAACTGGGGTGTGCTTCCCATGCGGGAGGCCCCCAGTTTGGTTCTTGCCCCCATTTCGGCCCCTGGCTTGAGAGGACATGCCTCCCACGTGGGAGGCCCCCAGCCCAGTTCCCGCCTTGCGTGGTCCCTGCTCATCTGTGTGGAACAAAACCATGTGAAAAATTGATGATGTACAACTATGGAGACTGCTCTGGGCCCTCTCCTTTCTCTCTGTCTCTCTCTGTGTCTGTCAAAAACAATAAAATAAACCTTAAAAAGAAACACACCACGGCTTCATAGGTGATAAAGCTGAAAGGAACAAAGAAACAAAAACTCATGGACACAGTCAATAGTTTAGTGGTTACCTGAGGGTAAGGGGGGAGGTGGGTAGGAGAGCCGGGTGGGTAGGGAGGGGGCATCAAATATATGGTGATGGAAAAAGAGCTGACTCTGGGTGGTGAGCACATAATGCAATGTATAGACGATGTAATGTAGAATTTAAACCTATGCAATTGTTACCAATCAATGTCACCCCAATAAAAACAAACAAACAAACAAACAAACAAACAACAAAACCCCCCACAAAACATTGCATTTGCCGTCTGCAGGTTGACTAAGCATATATTTCCACTTTCCTCATTTCTCTGGGCTCCTTCCCTTCCCTTCTCCAGGTGAACAACCAATGGCAGAGGTTGCCTTTAATTGGCGAGTTCACGTTATTTCCCAGCTACTATGTTCGAAATTGGATAAGGAGGGAAAAAAATAATGATTCTGGACCCATTCTCATGATGTAAGTGTAAGCTGGCCATACCATGTGCAGCCTGCAGCTGTTTCCTCCCTTGCCTGTTCTCGCTCACCCGGGCTCCCTGGGTGTTGCATGGTCACCCAGCACCGCCCCCCCCCCCCCCCGTGTCCTGGGGCCTCATGCTTCTCCCCTTTGCCTGAAAACCATTCTCTTTGAGGCCACTGTATATGATGCACACAATTACAGACATGTCTGTCTCCCTGACTGTGGGGCTCCCTATGGGAGGGTCCAGGTCTTAGTTCCTGGGTAACGAGGTGCTGGCACCCAGCAGGCCTGAGATACCTGCTCTCCTCGGACGAACTCAGCTACCTTGTCTCTTGGACATCTCCATGTTCCACATGTACCCAAAACTCAACGTGTCCCTGCTGAAACCACGGCCTTTCTTCTCACAGCTCAGGATCACCCTCCCCGAGTGCACCTCCATGACCCTCGTCTCCCCTAGTGGCAGCTCACAGCCACCGCGGGCCGCAGCCCCCTGCCTGCTCTCCTGCCCTCTGCTCAGTCCATGCTCAATCCTCTCAATTCCCTTTATCTACAAGGCACTGCCCCTAACCCATCGCCGCCTCCTCCTTCCTGGACTGCAGTCACAGTCCTTCCTGCTATGAACCTTTCTGGTTCAGAGGCTGCCAACAGGCTCTCTAGAATGTAAATCTGTTGGTGTCATTTCCCTGACACCAGTTCAAGGTCTCCCTGTGGCTCCAGGATGAAATTCAAACTCAGTGTCTTGGCATCTTTGGCATTTTTTGGTGTGTAGCCTGGCCTCAGTTTACCCCATTAGCACCCAGCCCATCCTCACAAGACTCCCCACAGCTGACTGGACCCTTCCCCCCCAGCCTCCAGGTCTCAGGATCTGTATGATGTCCTCCTGAAGACCCTCACAGCCCATGCGTCTGGGGTTTGGGGAGCCCCTGAGTGTGTAGCACAACCATGGCAGACTTAGGCTGGACACACTGGACACCCAGTGCCTGGAATGTGGGAGGAACTTACTCTTGCCTAAATTTAGAAAGTAAAGCCCAGAAATCAGGGCAGCAGCAGTTGATAGAGAGATAAAATGTTTTTCAGGAACATCTCTGAACCTGCCCCTTGGCGCTGAAATGCTCTCTTAGTCTCTGAAGCGTTTAAGGAAGAGTGGGCGCCGAGCCAGTCCTGTAGACAACCTAAGTGAGCCCAGCAAGGCTTCCCTGTGTGTGTGCCAGGCCGGTCCCCAGGGAGGCATGAAAGGATGGATTATGTTTTCAGCAGAAAAAAAAAAAAGAAATTTGTCATCTCCTCCAGTGCTGGAAGCCAAGGTCACTCAACCGCACAGCCTCCTTTTTGATGACACCAGAAGTGTCCCTAGGGTGTCAGGAGAGGCTGGGCTGTGCTGGGCTCAGGTCTCACAGGCTGAGCTTGTCTTGGGTCTCAGAGGCCAGCAGGCAGGGCACTTTAAAGCATCATTGGCCCCGGAGCAGGGGCACTTCCAGAGGGCCCAGCATAACTGAGAAGGCCCAGGCCCTCAGCCCCTTGGGCCTCCTCCCGTGCCCCTCCCCCCCTTGTATGCCCCTTCCTCATGGAGGTGCATCTCCAGTGAGCCATGGCTACCACCCACCCCAGCTCGTGGTGCTGCAGAGTCTCTACCCCCTCCCTGGGTATCACGCTCCCATCCTTACTATGGGCAAGAGTTACCAAAACAGCACGGCCTAAGATGGACATTGCTGGATAGTTATTGAACTTGCTCAAACAATATTGGGATTCAGTGCTAAAGCTCAATATGACTGTTATCTTACAGACCCCCTCACCTCCCTTCTTCCTCAACTGTCATCTCAGGGGCTTCACCTTCCCCCTCTCCCCCCACTCAGGCTCAGCTTCCTACAGTGAACACTCTCAGATGGAACTTCCACCTTCTCTTGTGGCCTGGAGGGAAGATGCTGCTCTGTCTCCTCTGAGGCTCCGTTTTCCCACAAGAGGTGACAGCAATCCTAGGCCCCAGGTCAGAGCCCCTGGCTGACAGGAGGGGGCTGCCCCTGGTGTGCACGGCTCCTGAGGGGCTGGCAAGCAGGAACAGAGTCTGAATTGGCAGGGGAGCACTAACTGGGCAGTAGGTGCCTTATAAACGTTGGTGACTGGGAGTTCTTATGTGGGAACAGTGGTTGAGCCTTGGGTCTGAAGGGTTAGGTAAATAGCTGGTGCAGATGGTGTGGTACGGGCATACAGATGGTGACTGTGAGCAGCACCAAGTAGCAAGTGCCCCAAGCCAAGAGCATGGAAACCAGGACCGATTGCTGGGCAAGAGGGTCTGGGCAGGACACTTGACCTTGAAGGGTGTGAGGACTTTGACAGCTGTGGGTGTGCAAGGAGGGAGCTGCAGGTCTGAGCAAAGAGGGAGAAGGGACAGTGTTGGGTGTGTTCAGGCACAGACAAGCAATTTGTGTTAGAATTGAAGATGGGCAAGAAACACATGAAAAAGACTTGACCCAATTAGGAATCAAAAGATGCAAATTAAAGCAATTATGAGATGCTGCTCCCCCTCCCCAAATATTAAGTAGGCAAAGATAAAACCACGGTGGGAACTAGGCTTGGAAGGGAGTTGGGAGATTGACCTTCTTACCAGTGTAAACTGGGTCAATGCAGAGACATGCATAGAAAGCCAGACAATGTGTATTGTCAACCGATGGTCATTGGCACCAATTCAATGCCGACAGAAATCACCACTTTGAGGAGTGGTGAAAAAAGACTTTATTTGGTGCAAACAGCCCACGATATAGCACACTACGAAACAACAGCAGGGCTACAGGATAGCACCGTTGTGAAGCGGGCCTGGGGCGAAGCAGCCTTGACCCAGGTGTTGTAACTAAGCCCCTGCCCCGCTAGACAGCTCCACTGTGGTCTGCTCTGGTTCACTCTGCTCTGCTCTGCTCATCGGTGGTCTGCTCAGGTGGCTCTGCTCTGCTTTGGTGTTACAGGTTTAGCCAAAGAAACATTCTCTTCTGTGGAAAATAAAAGTACACTCCCCGATCTAGAGTGGAGCTGACCAATATAGAGGTCCCCGCCCCTGGTCCCTGATTGGTCTGCTCTCACACAAATCAAGACTCCAAATCCTCGCAGTATGAGGCATCCTAAAAGCACTGTCCTGATTGGTTAGAATGGAGATGCTCTGAGTGGTTGGTGAAGGTGCTAATGAGAAGGAGCTGCACAGCTCCAATTGGACGGGGAAGGTCTTAGTCCTATTGGTTAAAATACAATTCCAGGAACTGCTTTATAAGGGCTGACTCAGTGGGCAGGAACACAGTGCAGAAAGGCAGTTCAGTGCAGGTTGCAAGAGGCTCTTGTGTAGCAGTTGCTTCTAGGCTCTGGATTTTTCTTTCTTCTTTTTGTCTCATTTAACCCAATTAGCTACCAGGAGCCCTTCTTGGTAGGTATTTTGTTTCTCAGGCTCAACAGCATTTAACCTGAAGGGCTACTTCCAGGATATTTTCCTAAGGCTATAATCAAGGCTGGACACCAAATTTTAGCTGCACTGATTTTCATCAAAGCACTGCCGATGACTATGAAAATATTTCAATGTTTTACAGCGAATCGGTTGAGTAAACTTTGGTTATTAAAAATCTTGCAGTAAAAGAGCAATATTGACTTGAGAAGATGTTCCCGATAAGCTGGTAAGTAGAAAATGCAGGGCGTAAAACAGCATGAACAGAATGAGGCGCGTTTCATTGAAGTGGATGTGGCGTGGTGTGCCTTTCTCATTCCCAGCAACAGGATGTGGGCACTGCGGGGTTCTGTCACTGGGTGAAGTGGCCTCCTCTCCCATCTCACGGGTGTGTGAACCTTCTTTCTCTCAAGCAGCCACAGGCGCCCACCGAGCAGGGCCTGCCTCCTCGATCATCCCGCCTTGCTGGAGTCAGTGCCTTGGAGAGCTGGCGTACTGCCTGAGGGGACTGGGCACACAACTAGCTAACAATAAAAGGGGCACTTTGATTTGCCATTTGCCACTGTCCCCTCCCCTTTCTACAGCTTCCTTGAAGGACTTGTGGGAAGAGGGGTGGCTGGGTTCAGGCAAAGTTTGCATTATTCCCTGATCCCATCAGGATTTTGGCCTATATTTTTGAATATTTATTTTTGTTTTACAGTTCAAAAAGCCCAAAAGGGTAGAGAGCAAAAAATAGGATTTTAAACCATGTCTTATAGCCCATCAGAGTCACCTAGTATTATCAGTTTCTTTTGTAGCTTTCCAAAGCTGTTTTTACAGATGCGATGAACAATCAGACAACTTCATGTAAGAGTATGTATTATCTCCCCAGTTGCTTTCCCCAAACTGGTAGCATGTTGCCCATGCTGCTCTGTGTCTTACTTTTCACTTCCCGGTATGACTTGATGATAATTGCATCGAGTCCTTGGAGAGTGTCCTTTTCACAGCTGTGTAATATTCCACAACATGGACGCTCCGTTATTTAATAATGGATGTTTAGGTTGTTTCTCATATTTTGCTATTGCAATGAAGAAGCTTTTGCACAAATAAATTTGCACACATGTGATGATATTAGTAGGATGAGATCCTAGAAGTGGCTAAAGTTTTGTAATTTGGAAATTTGGGTCAAAATCACCAAAGTATCCTCCATGGAAAATGTATAAATTTACACCCCACCAACCATACCCCTCCTCATTTTCTCCATTCCCTCAAGAATACAAGGAGTCCTCAGACTTTCAATCTTTGAAAAGTAGTTACACATTTTTCACTTATTATGAATGGGATTGAGCAGCTTAAAAAAAAAAAGATTTATTATATTGTTTTTGACAGAGAGAGAGACACGGAGAGAAGGGGAAGTGCCCAGAGCAGTCTCCATAGTTGTACTTCATCAATTTCCCACGTGATTTCATTCCACATAGGTGGGCAGGGTTCTCGCAGGATGGGAACTGGGTTGGGGGCCTCCCACTTGGGAGGCACACCTCCTGGGGGCCAAAGTGGGACCTCCCACTTGGGAAGCTTGCCCAGGTAAGAACTGAGCCGGGGGCCTCCTGCATGGGAAGCACACCCCAGTTCAGCGTATGGGTGTGCACGGGCCTGGTCTAGGACTGGGAGTTGATCCTTGGACCTCAGGGCTGCAAAGCGAGCTCTTAATCTGCTGAGCCATCCGACTTCCCCTGAGCAGCTTTAAATACATTATTTTTTAAATCATGAAATATGGTGCATATGCCAAGAAGTGCATAAAACATATTTGTACAGTAAAATATATAATTAAACTCTGATAACCAACAAGCAAAGCAGATCAGGATGAAAACATACCAGCACTCAGGACCCACGGCCACTGTGTGTGCCCTCTCCTGTCTTGACTCCCTCCTCCCCATGGGTAGCTACTCTCCTAAATTCTGTGATAGTCCTGTTCTTTTAGTGGTCACCCTTGAAATCACTACATGCCTGTAACTTATCAAAGCCCATGGTTAATCAATGCACTGGTCTAATTCCCAGATGACACCAAGACCATGGAGCAATTAAATATATAAATATTTATGGCTATGGAATTATGGCTAATATTTGTGTTGTTTTTTGTTCCAATTTTTAAAGGTGTTGGCTTTTTGTATTGAAGATACACCACTTTTAGAGAGAAAAATAGCAGATGGCATTAAAGCAGAGTTGTTCATCTAGCAGGACTGCCCAGGGTCTCAAGGGCTAGGGTACTGATAAAGTCAGTTTGTATTCAGGCCCAGATGGGCTTTGTCCTGTCTGCCTCCTACTGGCTACTGCAGACCCTAGGCTCTTGGCCTTTCCCATGGTCTCCCCAGTTGTTTCTGGGCTCCAAGAGGTCTTTATCTGTAGTCTACGATGTCCTGTGCTGCTGACCTTTGCAACCTTGAACATATTTACCATGCTGCCCCTACACTTGCCACCACCTCTAGTTCTCAGGGACGGTCTTGAGACTTGAGTCATGAGAATGAGGTGGTCCCTTGACTCTGTGGCACTTCCTGAAAGGCTGAAATAGCTATAGAAGGCTTTAGTTGAAACCTCTCTTTTCCTCTATGATCTTTATATTTCCATGCTATATGCAGTAGGTGCTTAGTAAATGCTTTTGGATTAAAGGTACAATGAAGTGAAGAGTTGGGGATCTGAAACAGGAGTGGATGGGATTTGCTGGGTCCAGGGAGGCCCTGAGAGGGCTGGCTCATTCTCCATTCCATCGGGAGTGGCCCCTGGGACAGAGTTACTGGAAGGCTCTCCCTAGAGGGCGCCATTCTGAGGGTATGAGCTGGAGTAGGGGAAGCTAGAGAGCCATCCCCAAGGTGTGGCAGCTGTAGGGTCTCCTCTCCATCCAGGTGTGGGCACTTGTGAGGCTAGAACCATCTGCTACTTGCCTGCCACTCCCAGCTTCCAAGCTCTGGAGGGCTGCCTGTCATGCCCCCACCCACCACCACCATGAGTTATCCTTGCCCTGTGGTCCCTTGGGAGCAGGTCCTGGGATACATAACTTGGCACATCTCCTGGGTAACTGTGTGTGCCTTCTACTGTTACCAACCCCAAAGCTTTCAGCAGACAAGTTTGCTTTTTCTATGAGCTGCTAGCTAGAAGCTTTGGGCCACATTTGTGGCTTTCCTGCTTGTAGCAAGCTTAGAGCTTATTCTGGTCTTTGTTTTCAGGTTAGCTTCTTTCCTTGCTCAGTGTAATGTCCCTATTCTTGTTTTTCTTTCTATTTTGGTTCTTTCATTTAATTTATGTAATCTTGTTATGTATCTGAATCTTTGTAAACACCTTAAATCCTTTCCTGAAATGTTGGGTAGAAATCCTAAATACCATTTCTGTCTTCATCCAGAGTCTGGAGGTGGGCAAACATCTCAGTGGTAGCCAGTCTTATTAACCCTTACCTGGGCAGGCAGGGTCCTAGCTCCTGAGCAGAGCGGGCCCATGGGACCCAGACGCTTCCTCTACAAACCACAGAGAAGTTCTGAGGAGGGGCGCATGGAGGGAGAATCACCTCCAGCTTAGTGAGATATGGGAGGGGGCAGTAGCTGGGCTTTGGCGCTGCTGAGGCTGTCAAGAACTATGGGTGTCTGTGGGGTGACTCTCCAGCAGCCTTAGCCCCCTAGTTGTTTGAAGAAAGGCACACTTGCACTGAGCTGGGACATCGGTTTCACTAGGTTTGTCTGGCAGAAGCCTGTGGTGCTGGTGGGAGAGTAGCTGAGGGTTTCAGGCTGAGCAAGGAAGGACGAGAGGCTGAAGGTGTTGACAAGACAAGTGAGTGAAATGACAGGCCTGGGGGGGACTGTCTTGGGTGTGGGGAGTACATGGGGTTATGGAGAACCCTGCATGGCTGGGGTGCAAAGTTTGGGATCACTTCTCAGAGGCGGCACTGTCTGAAATAATGAGAAGATTGGCTATGGGGGAGGCTGATTAAAGTGGAGTGATGGGAAGGCTACTGGCCATGTGGAGAGCCCACCCTTCTGAATGCTGTCCCCTCCTTGGGGGTGGCAGTGGCAGGGTGGGCCCGTGAGTAGGGGCACAGGCAGTAGAGCTAGGTGGGGCAGTCCTCCTGGGCTGGTAGAGGGCATTGTGGTCAGGTTTATAGATTGCCAGCCCCTTTCCTAGGAACAGTGCTCAGATGCCTTTGGGAATCTGCCTCCCACCTCCTACCTCAGATCATATGGCCTCAGGAGAGCGCCACCACAGTTGCAATGTGACACTAGGTAAGCCTGTCTGCCAAGTTGGTTCAATTGAGTTGAATCCTGAGGCTCATAGGGAAAATGCTGGGAAGATATGCTTTTTTTTTTTCTTTTTTGAACTTGAATCTGGGAAGATAAAGGCCCAGAATTATTGACAGCCACGTTGTCAGCATGAGGAAGCTGCAAGCAAAACCATTCAGACTAGACTGGAAAAAAAGGAATTGAGAGCCATTAGGGACTAGAGCTGCTTTGAGTCCCCAAATCCAGGTACAGCAGAAGATAACTTACTAATTCCCATAGTCAGAATCTTTAGGGGTAGTATGGACTTCAGGAGAGGCTTGATCAAGCACTTAGTGGTATCATGTGGGCCATGGATCCCTTTGGCTTTCCACCTCTGATGGAATTGGCATCAGCCTCAGGTTGGCTCTCTTTCTTGGTGGTACAGTGGCTGCCTGTAGTAACTAAGGTCATGCTCTTTCTCATTGAGAGTGCACTTTTTTCCATGACACTCCTGTAGACTAGGGAAGCTTTTTTCCTGGAATGCCCCAGCAAACATCTCACCGTGTCTGATTGGCCTGGCCTGGGTCATGAGCCTACCCTTGGGCCAACCCCTGTGTCAGGGCTGAGACGCCTTGACAATGCTGAACAGCCATACTGTTTTAAATGGAATAGAAAACAATGGTACTCTCCTGTCTCAAACGGTACGTATGGCTAGCCTACTGACACCTTGAATTTAGCCCCGTGAGATTAGGCTGATTATGAAACAGGACAGTACTGTTGTTTTCTGTCCCATTTATTTATTTATTTAAAATTTATGTTATTGTTTTTGACAGAGACAGAGAGATAGAGACAGAAAGAGAGAAGGGGGAAGGCCCAGAGCAGTCTCCATAGTTGTACATCATCAGTTTTCCACACGGTTTTGTTCCACACAGGTGGGCAGGTTTCACAGGGCAGGGACTGGGCTGGGGGCATGCCCTAGTTTAGCATATGGATCCACACGGGTGGGGCCTGGAATTTGATCCTTGGTCCCTGGGGCTGCAAAGTGAGCACTTAACCTGCTGAGCCATCCCAGATTCCCCCTTCTGTCCCATTTAAAACAAGATGTCTAGTTCACCTAGCCTTGAGTGACCTGTACCAACTAGAGCCCAACCTGAAGCTGGGAATCTTGGGGCCCTGATAGATAGGGTAGGAGATATGCTGGGGAGGCAGCTGAGCCCAGAGCAGACTTGGCTTCCTATGAGGCCTGAGCGACCACTGGCAGGCTTGCTGGTCCTCCAGCACTCTCGCCAGGTCTGCGCTAGGGCGGCAGAGCCAGGAAGCTGTGGGCTCTCGTCTCTGGCTCTTGCCTCTGCTCAGTGTCTTTGGGTCTGGCATCTGTTACGGGGGCATGGGGAGTGCAGGGGCTGGCGGGCTATGGAGGAGGTATCCCATTCAGAGTGAGGCTTAGAGAAGTCTTCAGGGTAAGTGAAGTGACAGGCTGGGGTGCTGTGGTGGCTCCACCACATTTGCCCTCCACCAGGAATGTTGTTCAGAGGCAGGAGCTGCATCCAGTCTGAGGCAGGCACTCTGTAGCTGAAGTCATGGGTCCCAACCTTATTTACTCCACGAACTAATCCCAGTCCTCTCCATAGGAGCGTGAATAATTCATGCTCCTGAGGTTTGCACTTCTTGCTCTGACATGAGGAAGTTCGTGACCATGGCTTAATTGATATGGATCAAACTGTGATGCATCTGTGACAAGTCACTCAGCCCCATCAGCTCTGAAGTCACTGTGGACCACTAGCTGTGGGTGTGGAGGGGGAGGCTGAGACCCCCCCCCCAGGTGTCTGTCTCCTCCCAGTGGCCAGTGCCCAGCCTCTTCCTGGGAAAGAGGACCTTGAACACTCTGCACATTTGAAATGGAGTCCTGTCCTGCCTGAGGCTGACGGCCGGGCAGGAGGATGGTGACCCTGGGGTGAGGCTGAGGGTGGAGGGAGCATGCTGCCCTCTGGGTCACAGCGTTCTGGTCACATGCCTCAGAGGTGTGCAGAGTGAGAAGCAGGAGCCTCCCCACAGTGCAGCCCCACCCTGGGGTGGGAGCACGCCTGCACCCCAACCCTCCGTCCCGGAAGAAGGGCTTTGCAACCACACATCCCTGTTCACCTGATGGTGTGATTTGGGGCTGCCTCCTGCAGCACTTCATGTCCCCACCTTCCTGCCAGGCCCTGCTCTGGCCCCACTGCTTGGATGGGTTTCTGCTTCTGGCCAGCGACTTCCCTTATTAACCCCCCCTGCGTCTTCCTCTGCATACTCCTTGGTGCTGGCCTGGGTTGGACGGCACGCAGAGTGGACACAGTGTCTGCCACCTGGAGCTGATCTGAGGGGACCCAGATAGCATGACTGTCCGAGAGACCCTCGGCCAGAACTACCTATGGCAGCCTGCCCTGCCACCAGGGATGGGGCTGCACTGGGGAGGGTGGGGTCAGAAGGGCAGCCTGGAGGCTCTGGGAAGCACATTCTGGTTGTGGCGTGAGCTGTGGGCTGGGGGAGGAGCAGGGCAGAATGGTCAGCATTGGGACCCAGTGGGGGCTCAGTCAGGGGCAGATCAGAGCTCCAGCGGAGTTGAGATTTGGGGTATAATGTGAAGCCAAGGATGACTTTTCTAAAATATATTGTCTTAGTTAAGGCATCAGTTATGGATAATAAAACCCACCAATTTTAATCGTACAAGCTGATGAATTTTGATGGATGTCTGTAGTCTTGTGACCACCACCCTACTCAAGACACAGAACATTCTATTGTCCCCAAAGTTCCCTGTGCCTTTCTGCAAATCCCCTTTGCTCACCAAGTCTCCCTCCCCCGTACCCTGAAACTGCTGATCTGCTCTGTTTCCATAGATTACCTTCCTGTTCTAGAATTTAGTTCTCTCTGTGTCTGGCTTCTTCCACTCACCAAAATGCTTTCAAAATTCACTTTTTAAAAAAGATTTTTTTCATTGTTTGAGAGAGGGTGAGAGAAAGAGAGAGAAGGGGGTAGGGCCTAGAGCAGCCTCCATGGTCGTACATTAGTTGTAACAAAGTTTCATTCCATACAGGTGGTCATGGGGCCATGCTGAGCAGGAATGGAACCAGGGCCTTCCACATGGGAGGCGAGAACCTTTGCCACCATCCCAACAGGTACCAGTGCACTGGAGTTCAGCATATGGGTTTGCACGGGCTGAGGCTGGGATTTGATCCCTGGACCTTGCAGTTGCAAAGCAAGTGCTCAATCTTCTGAGCTGTCCCAGCATCCCCAATTTCATTTGTGTTTTTACATGTATTAGTATCTTTTTAAAATTGCTGGGCAGTGTTTGTTTTTACGAGCAAACCATTATTCTGTTGTAGACATTTGGACTGTTTCCAGTTTGGGACTATTATGAATAAATCTGCATTTTAATGCATGCTTACTCGAGATTTTTTTTTTTTTTTTTTTTGGTGGTGGTGGTGGGGAGTGTAGAATTGTAACAAATACCAAATGGTTTTCCAGAGTTATTGCACCATTTATACTACTGTGAGCAAAGCACGAGATTTTCTGCCTCTCTGCATCCTCACCAACACTTGCTGTTGTTGGGCTTTAAAATTTTAGCCAATTGATAGGGTGTGAGGTGGTATTTCCTAATTGATAGGGTGTGAGGTGGTATTTCCTTGCGGTTTAATTTGCATTTTCACAGAGGGCTTTAAAGACTGGAGTGACCAGTCTGTAAAGGGCTTTCACAGACATGTGACCAGGATCTCCTGGGAGTAAATTGGTCTCTTTGTCCCTCTTCTTTCTCTTGTGATCCTGGTTCTGTCAGCTCCTAGCTTTTCTTCTCTACCTTCTGGCCCCTTTCAGAAGGATGTGTGGCTGCTGGCACCTGGGGGACAAAGCTCTGAGCAGAGGCTTCTCAGAGATACAACGTGGGGTCCTATGAGCTCAGGACCCGCTCAGCCCAGGAGTGTCGGGCCTCAGCAGGAGGAGCTGAGACTTTTCAGAGACAGCTTCTCAGGGTGCCTTTTGCTGCTGAGTCCCCTCCACAGTAGGACCACTGTAGTTCCTGTGGGATCCTGGAGTCCCCCCAACCCCGGTTTCTGATGTCACACTCTGTCCTTGTCCTCTGCCTTCCCCTTTGAGGACCCTCAATCTGGGTTGTTTCCTGCTTGGGGTGATTGTGAATAAGCCTCACGCAGAGGCCCCTCTCCTCCTTGGCCCGCTGTCTTTGGTGTTCTAAGCTTGGGCTCTGGGTTCATAGGGCCTGGGGAGCTGGTGAGTCCCAGCTCGTTGGTCACCGGGCATGTGCTTGGCCTCCATGCCTCATTTTCGTTGTCTGTCCACTGGGATAACGACATGTCATCCTCGTGGTTTGGTATGAGGGTTAGAAGAGATGCGCTAACACAGAAGACTCACTGCTGGGCTGGTGCTCCTAAAGCTCAACCCGCCCAGCACAAAGGCGCCTCATCACCTGAGAGGTGGAGGCCAAACACCTGAGCCTGGCGCCCACCCAGTGCTGGCCTGCCTGTGTCCACCCTGTGGTGTCCTGCGGACTCTCAGAGGGACCTCATCACTTCCTCAGGGTCCTCACCCATTCGCA
This sequence comes from Craseonycteris thonglongyai, assembly GCA_004027555.1. Taxonomy (NCBI): domain Eukaryota; kingdom Metazoa; phylum Chordata; class Mammalia; order Chiroptera; family Craseonycteridae; genus Craseonycteris; species Craseonycteris thonglongyai. The sequence continues at coordinate 9,230 of PVKE010006982.1, read as the reverse complement.
CTTGCTGATTTTGGCCTGTACTCTTCCTTCTGCTGCTGCTTATCCTCTCCTCCCTCCCCTATCTGTCACACCTGGCCCAGCTCAACTGTGAGATCTTCACCTCTGTGCTGCCCAGGCTGCGCTCAGCTTTCTGTGGTCATGAGGGGTGCCAACACCTGGCGGATGTGTGTGTGCCCCCCCCCCCCCAGCGCAGGAGTGGCCTCCTCTTTGCCAACCCTGGGTCCTCATTTAGTGATAGTCAGGAGGCAATGCAGGGGGGCATCGGTGGGGCCTGCTGGTCCCTGAGGTGGGTGGCAGAAGACGGGAGTGGAGGTGGTGCTGGGCCATGGTGCACCCTCTTTTCAGTTTATGTTCTCTCTTCCATCCTTCCCAGGCAGGTTGTGCTCCGCTGGCCCCTATCTGGGTGGTGTCCTCCCATCCCACTCCATTTGGGTCCCCAGGGCAGAGGCACTGGGGCTGGGGTGTGTGTGTGTGTTTGTGTGGGGGGTTGGGCCAGGGCCCATTATTTATTTGTATTTTGAAATTGTGTTACAAAGCCCACTAAGCAGACCAGCAGTGCCAGAGCTCCTCATATAATTTCTTTGCTGACCTGACTGAGTTTCCCCCCAAATCCTAGTGCCAGAGAGACCACGAGCCCAGCATTGGTGCCAGGGGTGTGGCAGCAGCAGAAGGGCACGCTGCAGACCTTGCTGGGTGAGAGCGGCTCAGGGAGGGGCGCGTGAGGAGGGTGGGCTGTTGTTCTGCCGGGACACATGGCTGTGGCAACCCCAGAGCAGAACAGGGCCCTGCCCTCCCAGCTCTGCTGTTCAGCAGGAAAGCAGACCCCATGTGGCCCAGCCGATGGCCGACTCTGGAAAGCCATGGAGTGCCTAGTGTGGGGACAGGAATCTGGTGGCTCTGCTCTAGGGGATGGGATGGAGACAGGCACAGCTCTCCGAAGAACAAAGGGACATGGCCAGTTGGATGGAATGGGGTGAATGTTCCTGCAATGCTACCCCTGGTGCTACTTGTTCTGACTTGCTCGGGCACCTGGGGAATGTTGCGGTTACCCCAAGCTCTGCTGCAGTAAGAAGTGGTAAGTCCAGGGACACATGGTGTTGTGGCTGGGCTGTCATTCGGGGAGAGGCTGTTCCACAGGGAAGCATCTAAAAGAGTCCCACCCAGCGGTAAGCACCATGTCTGACAAGCACACTCTGTGTGAGGGTTCTGGCTGGAGTGGGATGCCAGTGGGTGGAGAACGTAACAAAAGGAGACACGGCCTACGCACCATCACAGGATGAAGGCCACGGTCAAAGGAACCCGAACTCAACACCCTCCCTCTGAAGTCCGAAGCATGATCCAAACAAGTGGTTGTGGATCTCAAGGTGCTGCTGCTCAGAGGAAAGCCCTGTGGGGAGGGGCTGGTGAGGCACGGTGAGGTCCAGGGGTGGTCAGGGAGGGGAGATGTCCAGTGAGCAGAGGTGGAGGGCTTGACACTGGAGCCCAGGAGAGGGCCAGGGGCTGGAGCCAAGTGCCCCCTCTCCCTGCACTGTGTGGGTCTGTGTGTGGGTGGGGGGCACTGTGGCTGGCCAGGCTGGGTGGTGGCAGGTGCCAAGGGCCCCTCTGTTTGGAACCTCCATGGATCAGGAGCGGCTCATGGCGGACTCCCTCATCCTGTATGCGCTGCTACTTCTCCTGACTTGGGTTCCAAGTTGGAATTGTTATGAGTCCTCCCTGACTCCGGTCATGGAGGGTAGACTCCAGCACGCGTGCTGTTTGTCTTGGGTCTCAAGGCTATCTTCTGTCATGCTAGAGCCAGGGCCGCTTTCCCAGAGCTGCCCTCCTGTGTGCTCCTCAGGGCTCCTTGGGTTCAAGGTCACTAGGGGGTCAGGGCCTCAGAGCTGTGCCACACAATAGGTTTGGGCATTGCCATGGATTCTGAAACCACGAGCAGGTAGAGTAACGCCTTTAGGGTGCTTCCATTTGTGCTATCACATTTGGTCCTCAACCTTGCCCGTGCATATCCCCATTTTACAGAGGAGGGAGCTGAGGCTCAGAGAGGGAGGTCACTTGGAAAGGCCACCAAAGCCAAGGGGCAGTGGTCAGACTGAGTGTGGGGCTCCTGTTGGTTCCCTCAAGGATGGCTTGTTGGTCCCAGGCTTCAGACGAGGGCCTGGTGGGAAAGCTGTCAGGCTGCCAGCATCCCGGGAGTGATGATGAGGCTGTGATGGAGCCCGCTGTGCCCAGAGCCTCTAATTGCTGGGAGCCGGCCAACCCAAAGGACAGGACGGTTATTGCAGACCTGGCGGAGTGTCCTGTTCCTTTGGGGTTGTTTTTTTCCATGCAATTGAACAACTTCACTCCTTGTAGAACTGCGGAGGGCCCCTCCTGGCTTTGAATAGCTGAGCAGGCCCCAGGAAATTCTGTCTTGCTTGGGCTGCCTGGAAGTATGGAGCTGTCACATCTTCAGCCACTGGCCCTGACCCCTGTGGTGACCTCAGAGTCTGGCTGCCTGACCCTAAAGCTCCTTCCAGGGCCAACTGTGGTCCCTGCCACTGTGGGCTATGCAGGGAGAATGCCCAGCCTCTAGTGTCAACCTGACCTGGACTGCCACTCTGGCCCGGGTACTTGGACGCCAGGGGCTTCAGCCAGGGCCTGTTCTGAGGCTGTAGGACCTGCCTGCTCTGTTCCCCTTTGCCTCCATCCTGGCTCCTATCAGCCTGAGCAGAAGACAGCACCCCAACCCAGGACAGGGGCAAGCAGGGGTCTAGTTCAGTCCACACTGTGCAGAGCAATCTCAGGCCAGGCTGCCATCCTGGGTGTGAAATAGGATGTGGGGTGGGGGCTCTCACTCCTGCTTTGCCCAGCTCAGTGGGGCTTTTGTGGTCTCCCGCTTGCTCTCGGTGCCACCTTAGAGGTCCCAATCCTTTGGCTCCCTGCACGGAGCAGACCTGTGTCCAGCCTCAGCCACAGCAGGGCCCAGACATTCGTAAGGGACTACACCACCCCTGTGAGGCTGCCTCTGCCTGCTGCAACAGTCCAAGCCCTCTGACTCCTCAGGCCTCTGCAGAGGGCCTGTTTGGAGTAGTCACGCTCCTGGCAAGACATAGGGTCCACTCAGATGGAGCAAATGGAGGGAGCGGAAGGAAGGCACCCGAGGGGTTGGGGGCAGGCCAAGAGAGGGAGCAGTGCTGACTGGGCAACTTTCAATGAAATGTACTTCCAGGAGGTTTGCACAGATGGTGTCTAAGCGCTACAGCAGAGAAGCAGCACGTTTGTGTGTGTGTGTGTGTGTGTTTTCAACTGTGTGAGTGTGTCTGCTTGGGATAGTCTTCCCAGCCCTCACTTTTTCTACTAGTGACTTGAGCTTGAAAACCTGGGCCCCACCTCACCTATACTATCCCCCCCCGCCCCCGCCCCCAGTGTTGCGGATACTGTACTGGGCCCCTTGATTCCTTTGTGCTTTCTCTGGGATCCTACATCTAGTAGCTCATCTGTAAATATCTATGGAGTAAATGGCTCAATGGATAAATACACTAATATTTGCAACAAAGAAGGAAAAGTATCAGTCTGATCTGAAAAGAGAATATAGAAGGAAAAAGGCCAATGAAAACAGGGAGAGAAATCCAAAGGCGTTACTGTGTGGGGCTGGTGGGAGCAGGAGCCGAGCATCCCACGCAGCTGAGAGGACCCGAGCCATCCTCGCTCATCAGTGGGGTGGGTCCAGTCTGGAAGCCTCGTCCCAGCTCTTCCTCTCCTGCCTCTTTCCTTGTAGTTCCATTACGTGACCATCTCTTCCCTTTGGTCTCAACATATCAGTAGTTTTATGTCATTTGGCTGTTCCTCATGCTCTTCTCTCTATGTGGAATATCCTGCTTGTTGACCTTCCTCAAGGTCAAGTCAAATGGCCTCTCCTCATCCTTCCTGCTGGGACTCTCTTCAGCAACCTGCCTGCTTCTCACCGGGCACTGAGCACAGCTCACTGCCATGGGCTGGTTCTGCATCCACGTCTCCCATGGGCTCTTCCGGGCCAGGCCACTGTCCAATTCTTTTTGTAGAAACTGATCAAGTTTGTTGAATCAAATTGAAGTTTGGGTAATTAAAGTCTCAATCTTCCAGAAATTTGGCTAGTGAGGAAGTCATGCCCCAAAGGTCTGCTATCTTTGATTTTTTTTTTCTCCAAAGTTTTAAGACATAAGACCTATGAAGGCAGAGAACTGGCTTAGCCCAGTTCAGAGAACTTTGTCCAACATTAGACTGAGGTGCCTTATAGGAAAACATTATGTGTCAATAGTAGAGACTTCCTGAATCATTAAATTGGACATGCTGGGAAGCCCAGGGCTACTCATGTCAATTTTACTTTCTTCCTCCCCCATTCCTAGGCTTTGAGAAGAGTCATTCATTGTCTTTCTTTTTTAAAGATTTATTTTTGTTTTTGACAGAGAGAGAGAGGGAGTGAGAGAGACAGAGAGAGACAGAGAGAAGGGGGTGGGCCCAGAGCAGTCTCCACAGTTGCATATCATTAGTTTTCTACATACCGGTAATTTCATTCCACAGGAGGGCATGGGGCTGTGCAGGGCAGGAACCAGCTGGGGACCTCCCACATGGGAAGCACACCTGGGGTTGGAGTCAAACTGGGGGCCTCCCACATAGGAAGCTCACCCCGATGAGAACTGAACTGGGGGCACACCCCAGTTCAGCATTGGTCTGCACAGGCTGGGGCCAGGATTCGATCCTCTGACCCTGGGGCTGCAAATGAGCGCTCAACCCGCGGAACCATCCCAGCTTCCCTCATTCATTGTCTTTCAATTGAAGATGGTTTACAACCTACACACAATTGAGTTCAGCCTACACTTCCTGAGCCTTGCTCTTAGTCAAGTGCATGCTGCGTGCTGAGTGCCCAGGTGTGCAAGGCTCACTTCCTGTGATGGGGCTGCTCACCCTCAGATGGGGGAGAAAGGAGCTGTGCTTGGAGGGGATGGTTTCAGGGTGCCCTCCAAAGGCCAGGTTGCCTGAACCATGTCTGGAGGCTGAGGATGATTATTGGCCGAAGGAGGCAGCATGGGTGTGTGTAGGGCACAGAGCTCTCTGGACTCAGGGCGATGAGGGTTCAAATCCTGGCCCTTACACCTGCTGGCTGGTTGACATAGCTGCTCTCCTCTCTGTGCTTTGATGTTGTCATTAAAGAGGGTGAATGTGGTAGAGTGCTTAGCTGGGCGCAGGCACCAGGAGGGACTGGGAACACAGGGCTGTGCTTATTATGAAGCTGTCTGGGATTATGTTACTATGAAGAGGTAGGCATGGGTGGCCTCAAGACAGAGGGCCATGTTCAGCTTGACTCTGCGACCTGCTCATTACCTCCCTTTCCCGCCATCAGGCCATCATATTCGTCTCCCACCCACAAACCCAGCCCTGCTGCCAGAGCAGTGGCGAGCCTGGTGGGATCCAGAGCATGGCCCTAGGTGAAGGGCAGGGTCTGAGGCACATCCATCCTTTGAGCTCTCTGGTGCTTGGGTTTCAGGGCAGGCTGAGGGGGCATCCAGATGGGCCTCAGGGCGGGTGAGCAGAGGCCACAACTGGAGAGATTTCCAGAGACAGGCTCAGTGTCTCACTGACATGGTGAGGTCGTAGCCAAGACTTACCCACGGAGGAGCCATGTGGAGCCCAGGGCTCTACCTCAACTGCTCGTAGGCCCTGCTTTACCCCCTCCCCAGAGTCCAAGCAGAGCTCAGACCCAGCTTGGGGTAACGGCTGCCCCCTGCTGCCCCTGAGGTTGCTGTGAGTAGACCTGAGACTGGGCTGGGAACCAGGGCTAGGCACTGTGGATGCTGTTGCCGTCCATGCTGGGGCTTTGGGGACCATGGCCTCCCCAAGATAGGTCTCTGAAGGTGGCTGTTAGTGATGGAGAAACTTTTTTTTTTTACAGATGGGAGCACTAATTAAGACATTTGAATGTCTTCCATATTCCTAATTCTTTGTTCTCTTCCTTTATGTAATAGAGAAGATCCTGCCTAGCTCATTACCAGCTGGTCTAGTAAACATCTAGCGACTATAAGGATATTTTATTTTAATTGCCTGAGCTCAGGATTATGGAAACAAGAAGGTGGGGGAAGGGCTCTGAGATGAGACTGGGAAGAAATGCTCCTGGAAAAGCAGTCACTCAGAAGGGTGTGGTCCAGTTACTTTGTCCGAGTGTTTGGAGTTTTGACCTGGACCCAGGAAAGATCGAGACCAATTTGGAGGAAAAGATGGTGGAGCCTGAGCTGCTGCCTAACTGATGGAAAGGCAGGTTTGAGCCAGTAATTTAAGCACATTTCTCCTTAATAAATGTGACAAAACGTTATGAAAACATCTTATTTTCTAAGTTGCATGAATCAAAAGCTGGCAAGAGGCTGGAGAGGCAGAAGCTGTTTGCTCTGTGACAGGCATACGCAGGCTCCTGACACTGGCTCTGGCTCTGACAGGACACATGGCTGGCTTTTTGGAACAGGGCTCGGAGCCGGCCAGGGAGTGGGGCAAGCTGTGGGTGCTGACCTGAGGCCAGCAGGAGAAGGGCAGGCTGTTGGCGGCTGGGGTGGGGCCCCAGGCAGGCAAGGCACTAGCCCAGCAGGGTGGTCCCTGGTAGGGTGAGACCTTATAGTGCCTGCCCTGGGCCCAGGGCTTGTCCCACAGGGGCACTTGGGGGCACAGTTTCCCCAGTGCAAGCTGAGGTGGGTGTAGAGGGTCCCAGCACGCAGGCTGTGGCTGGGCAGCTTCCCCTGTGGCCTCGTAGTGGGCAGCTTCCAGGCCTGACCCCAGGGTGGAGCAGCCATACCTGGCCACAGCCTGCTCTGCCAGCACTTGAGGGGGTGGGGGGATGCAGGACACCCAGTGTTCCAGGCTCAGCAGCAGGGCCCGCCCCAGGACTTGGCTCTTGGAAGGTTCTGAAAGTGGGCATCCCAGGGGATGACACTGCACAGGAGGAGCAGGAGCAGTGTCTCCTGGGGCCCTCCATGGCACCCCCCACCCCCGCTATAGTATTCCCTGAAGAAACCCTTGTCCCCCACCCCCACTCTTCTGGGCTGGGCAGCTGGAGGAGGGAGGGGTGTCTGGGACTCTTGACGACGTAGTCCTGAGGTCGGGCTGGCCACCCTGGGAGCCAGGCTGGGAGCAGGATGGCAGGTGGGGCTGAAGAAGCAGGTTAGAGAGGATGTGCTATGTGGGAGAAGCCAGAGGCACGGTGTCCTGCCTGCCCCACCCCCATCCACACAGGTGGCATTTCTCTTGGCTCAGTGGGAAGAGTGCCTGCTTGGCCTTATTAAAGACTAAGATCCACCATAAATGTCAGTTCTGGCTCTACACCCACAGCGGCTGTGTTTCTGGTGGGCAAAACGTACAGGGCCGTGCACTTGCTGGGCTGAGGGCTGAGGGCTCATTAGGGAGGCCACGTCTGTCCAGGCGGAACCTGGGAGCTGCAAAACCCACTCAGGACCTGAGAATTAGCAGATGGGCTGCCTTTAAAAAAACCCTTCCCTTGGAGAGTTTTTTTGCCTAATTTCAGAGCCTGCAGGTCAAGACATTTCATGGGAAGCAGGCTAGCAAACTGAGTCTTGTCTTTGGTGAATCTAAATTGAGTCTTGACCGCTGCTTGCTTGCCAGCGCACAGTTGGGCTTTTGGTGCCCCACTCACCAGGCCGCGGCGGTGACTCTGCCTGCGTGGAAGTGCGCAGCTGGGCTTTCGGTGCCCCGCCCACTGGGCTGCTGCGGCGCTGCTGCCTGCTCGCCGGTGCGCTACAGGGCTTTTGGCACCCTGCTCGCCAGGCCGCCGCAGCACCGCGGCCTGTGCGCGGGACCGGCTTTCGTCACCCTGCCCACCGGGCCGCTGCAGCGCTGCTGCCTGCTCTCGAGTGCGCAGCTGGGCTTTTGGCGTCCCGCCCACCCGGCCTCTGGGGCGTTGAGGACCGCGCGCGCGCAACTGGGCTGCCGGCCGGGTCTCCGCAGTGTCATTGCCTGTGCGCAGGACTGCGCGGCCGACCGTGGCCTCTGCCAAGCCCCCGCCCATCCAAGTGCTGCCCTGCGGGCATGGCTTACAGATACGATTGAAGGAGGGGCAGCCAGGAGGAGGAAAGACCAGAGCTCCTGCACTCTGCTTGCACTGAACCACCAGCCCCCCTGCTGAAAGAGGAATCTGCTATTGGGTCTCAGGCCTGCCTTATCTCCTACTCTCATGCCCCCACCCCTGGTCACACCTTTACTACCCTGCTATCTAACAGCTAAGACAGCAACCTGAAGTGCCCCAGGACACAGAAGCTGTCTGCTTCCCCCAACCCTCTCCCAAAATCTCCTTCTCCCACAACTGAGTCCAAAAGAAAAAATAAAGAGAAGCCCATCTGATAGGCAACCCCCCAGAGAGAAAACAGATTCATGCATAAAGCAAAAAGAACCACATCAAACACAATGCACACCTCAGAATCCAAAGCCCCTCCAGAAGATCAGGGGCAGTCTTTAGTAAAGGACCTTGCACACTTGGAATCAAATCTAAGTGAAACAGAATTCAGGTCTGCACTAATCAAGACACTCAGAGAGCTCACTCAATGCTGGCAAAGTACCCAGACACAGTTAAATGACCTCAACAAGAAATTTTCTGAGCAAAATGAGTACTTTATCAGCAAAATTGAGAAGCTAGAGCAGAACCAAAAGGAACTCCTTGAAATGAAAGGCATCATGGGAGAGCTGAAAAAAGAACTGACCAGCATAGGAAACAGGGCTGACCAGCTAGAGGAAAGGATGAGTGATATTGAAGATACAAACATGGAAATGTCACAGAGGGAAGAAGAAAGGGAAAGGAAAATCAAGAGAAATGAAAGAGCCCTACAAGAACTTTCTGACTCCATCAGAAAGAACAATATTAGAATAATAGGGGTACCAGAAGGAAGCAAGATGAAATCTCAGAGTCTACTAAAACAAATAATGGATGAAAATTTTCGTAACTATGGAAAGAGCTACAACCCCAAATTCAAGAGGAAAGCAGGAGCTTTCTAACTACCTAGTTAGAAAAGACCCTAGTTAGGGTCTAACTACCTAGACCCTAGCAGATCTTCTCCAAGGCACATTGTTCTGAAGATGACAAAAACCAAAAACAAAGAAAGAATCCTCAAGGCTGCCAGGGAAAAACAAAACATAACTTTCAAAGGAAAACCTATCAGGCTGTCACCAGACTTCTCAGCAGAAACTCTGCAAGCCAGGAGGGAGTGGAGCCCAATCTTCAAAAT
>PVKE010006981.1:0-52299 GCA_004027555.1 Craseonycteris thonglongyai | reverse complement strand
TATATATATATATATATATATATAGGCTGATGAGAGGGCACCAAGAAAGTGATAGCCCGTATGAGACCTGAAGGATGGCAATAACTGGTCAAAGAGGTAGAGTGTGTTCTAGGCAGAGGGCATCAGCAGAGGTCAGCATGAGAGCATGGCACTGTGTGTACCTGGGAGTTAATCAGTATAACTAGTCTGCTATAGAATAAACAGTAGACCCTCTGTCAACCAGACCTCAAGCAACCGGCAAAAAAATTGAAGCAATAATATTGGGCATGGGTGCAGTTAACTGAGAGTCTGCTTTTATCTGACATCTGTCAGTTCCCATGGGTGTTGGTTAACTGAGAGTCTACTTGCGTTCATTTGTCTTGGTGCGTGGGTGGGACCAGGAGGACCAATGCAGACTAATGAGACTGGTGAGGTAGGCAGGGCCAGATCTTGAAGGGCCTTGTAAATTGTTGAGAAGTTTGAAGTTTATCCTGAGGACCATGGGAAGCCATTGAAATGTTTTAAGTAGGAATTGACATGACTGGATTTGTGGTTTATCTGATCTCCCCAGTTGCAATGTGGAGAGTGGACTACAAGGTGGCAAGAGCAGCCTGTGTCTGGGTTGATCCCAGGGATCACCTTCCCCAACTCACATTCTCTTGATCCCTAGAGTGTGTGTCCAGCTCAGCATGTTCAGCTTCTTGTGTTTTCCTGATTACCACGAAGCTTTGTTCCTAACTCTTACCTCCCCTTTTCTAGCTAGATAGGGTGGAAAACTACCTACTACAGAAGAACAAAGAAGTGAGAGGATTTAATTCCAGCCAGGACAACCCAGGAATTTAGCAACAGAGTTAGAATTTGAAGAATTCCCAGAGAGAAAGACACCCAGGGAGAACAGTGTGGACAGAGTGGAGGAGAGGAGATGAAGCTGGGGATTAAGTAGATGGGAGGGAGTGGTCAAAATAGCCACCACACATTGAGTGCTTACTGTGCGCCAGCCCCTATTCTAAATGCTTGCTTGTCTCAGCTTGTGTGATCCATACTCCGACCCTCTGACGTGGCCACTGTTATCACCCCTGTTTTATAGATGAGGAAACTGAGGCACAGAGTAGCTGAGTAATTTAGCCAAGATCACATTAACTGGTAGAATTTGGCATAGACCCATACAATCTGACTCCAATAGAAACACAAATAAACACAGGCATCACGCAAGGGTGCCTTCCCTTTTCTCTCTCTCCCCATGTGCACCCTTGAAAGGGATTTTGAATCTCATCAGTCAGATCTACTACAGTTTACAGATTTTGAAAGAATCATATAAGGGCCTATTCCAGTTCAATTTCAATGAAATAAAGATCAGGGCAGCATATAAATTTTCAGTCAAAAACAGAGCTTTATAATCTACGGCTATCACCCTTTTCATAGACCTCAGGCTGTGGATATATGAAAACCTCAGCTGAATTGTACATTTCCCCCCTGATTTCTGACGATTTGGTCCAAAAAAAAATCTTTTGATAAAAATATCAAAAAACTTCATCCTGCAATATGGTAAAACGTGACTGCATTAATGGCAAAAAAAAAAAAATTCGTATTTTAGACTTTCATGAACCGTTTTAAACATCATAACGGGAAACATTTATGGCTTAAATAATTGAAGTCCATGTTTCTCAGAATCCATCTGCTCATTTCATCCTTTTATTAGACCTTCAAACAAAATTGACTGGCTTAAATTTCTCCATAGCTCTTCCTTCCCCCCTGTGGGGTAGTAGGATATGCGTGGGTCTGTGGGTCCGTGTTTCAGACTCAGATCCCCTATTAGGGCGGAACAGACTTAGGCAAGTGTGTTAACCTCCCTGGACTTCATTCTCCTCTGCTAAAGGACTTCTGGCTTTATTTATTTATTTCTAATCGTTAAATTTAATGGGGTGACATTGGTTGGTAAAAATTACATAGGTTCCAGGTGTGCAATTCTGCGTTATATCGTCTACGTATTGCATTCTGTGCTCATCACCCAGAGGTGCTTTAAATACCTCGATTCTCTGTTTCCATGCCCTTTGTCTACTTAACTCTTTAAAGAAGGTTGTAACGAAGAGTACACGTGATCTAACGGCAAGAAATGAAGAAAAGAAAAAGCAAGTAATCTGGTTTCATCAGTTTTGAAAAAGCAAGTAATCTGGTTTCATCAGCATTATTCAACAAATGTTTATTAAAAGCACCTACTGTGTACATGACAAGGACCTGTGTTTATCGCTTCCCAGGATTGCTCATTCTCAGACTTACCTGGGATTTACCTTCTCTCAGTTTCCCTGTTTGTGGCTACATTATTACTATAGAATCTTATACTATTTAATCTTATTTTTATATTTAAAAAAAGCAAAGCAGAAAGTTTTCCTCTCAAAAGGAATCCCTTAGCATGTTACAGATTATTATTAAATTATGTACAATATTTTTCTTTCAGTTTTTCCAATGTGAAAAAAAACCCTTTAAACCTAGTGGGCTATGTTTCTTAGGAAGAGCCATAGCCATCTCATGTTCACATCTAATCCAGAAGGGTCAGCTGACATACTCGTTTTAATGGTTTGCAGTGATAAATTTGTCATAGAATTGGAGCCTTCTCCAGGTTATAAATTGCCCAGACCCAAACACTGTGGAAAATTTATAAGGACTGCCATTAGAATAGAATGTTTTAAATTATCTGTTGTATTGAGGGGAAAAAAAGAGACCTGATAGGAGGTTTATCAGATAGTCATGAGTTCATGTGACAAAAAAGAGTTATTGGGCTATTTGTCAAATGATAAACTGGGTAATGATGATGGCAAAGGCACTTGTCACTTTTTGGGGCTTTAATGAATACCAGGTATCGCTGTTATTTCATCCAATCTCACAATAATCTAATGAGTTGTACACTATTATTATTCCTATTTTACAGATAAGAAAACTGAGCTTAGGAGAGGCTAAATAATGTTACCAAAGTCACTCCGTTAATAAGTGACTGAACATGTTTCAAGTTGCTTGTTGTCACCTTCAGTTCATCGTATTTAAGGTGAAAGTCATTATCCTTGTGCTCAAGTCAGCTCTCTGGCTATTTCTGTCAGTGATACCATGGTTTTCTCAGATTTATTCTTGCAGTCATCATTGATTTTCTTCTTCCCTGTCCTTGCTCTAATGCATTCAATCACCAGGTCCTGTTGCTTGCTCAGTGTCTCTGCTGTCAACCCTCTTCTTGTCACCTTAGACCTGGTGGCTGAGCCTCCACCCAAGTGTACAAGCTAAAGGCCAAACTCCTTACTCAGTGTTCAAGGTTGGACACCTTCTGGCTCCCACCCTCCTCTTAGGTTCTTCTAAATTCTCTCCTGATGAACTCTTACAGTTACCTGAACATATCATGCCCTTTTCCATGTGCCCAGTCACTCTTTTCTGGGGTGTACCTCCCACCACCCACTGCCGTGTGAACCTTGCCCCTTCCCGGGGTGAGCTCAGGTCCCTTCCTCTGTCACATGTGCTGATCAGTCCATTCCTCAGTGACTGTCCCCTCTTCTCAGCACTTGTGACTCATTTTTTATATTGTTTTTTTGTTTTGTTTTTTGTTTTGACAGAGAGAGAGAGATACAGAGACAGAGAGAAGGGGGAGGACCCAGAACAGTCTCCATAATTGCGCATCATCGGTTTTTCCACATAGTTTCATTCCACAGGTGGGCAGGGCTGCACAGGGCAGGAACTGGGCCGGCGTCTTCACCCCAGTGAGAACTGAACTGGGGGCACTCCTCAGTTCAGCATATGGGTCCGCACGGGTTGGGGCCAGGGTTCAATCCTTGGTCCCCAGGGCTGCAAAGTGAGTGCTTAACCCACTGAGCCATCCCGGCTTCCCCTCCATATCTCATTTTGCCCTAAGCACACAATTGCCTGCCTCATGTTACTATGTAGCTCTCCCCGTATGTGACCTGCCACTCTGTGGTGCTTAAGGGTGCGGACTAGTCTCCTCACCAACCTCTGGGACATTGCTGTACATGCAAAAGTGGAAGTTTCCATGCCCTGTGTGCATGTATGAGGACAGAAAATGTCACGGTAACTGTAGTCAATCTCTTACATTGAACTCATTGCATTAAGAGCGCTCCCATTAAATCCCCCAAACCTTCTTTGTTCAGAGACCAGCTTCACTGGCAAAGGACCACACGCATTCACAGATTGTGGTGGTAGGTTGGTTGTAAAGATGGCACCATGCCCCACCCCTGTGGTGAAGCCCCTTTGCATAGTGGCTTGGTCCTCCTCCCAGTGAGTGGTAAAGTTTATTTCTCCACTCTCTGAATCTGAGCTGACTTTGTGACTTACTTGAACCAAAGAACATAGCAAATAAAAGTAGCAGATCAGGAAACCTGCGGGTGATCTTGGGACTCCACCTCCCCCCACAAAGGATCCCATCTGAAGTCTTGCCTTCTGCCCCATTAGCTGTTGAGTTTTCCCACTGTGTGCAAACAGGAGAAGTGGTTTGTTTGAGATGCTGCTTTAACCACAGTCAGAGCATTCTAAGGTTGTGCATTTCCATGCAAATGATCTTGAAAGTAAATACTAGTAAGTTGTGATTACTTCCATGTCCTAATGACTATGAATCTGGATTGTGTCTTATAATTTTCTGGTTATAATCCAAAGCTAACATTGATTTTTAAAATGCTAATATTTTCACAAGTCTAAGTATAAAAACAAAAACCCTTACATTCTTGGTTTGTAAACACCTGGAATCTTCCCTCCCTTTCTCTCCTACCCATTGTATGGAAACAAGCTTTGTATTTGCCAAACAGCAAAACAGCCTTTATTTGACAGTGTATATTTCACTTGTGTGCTACTGCTGTATCCTGGTAACATTTTCTTTCGTGGAAAATGACGATGACTTCCAGGAGAGAGAGAGAGAGAGAGAGAGATTCAAATGCATGGTTTTAAAAATGAAACTTCATTTCAGACAGAATGGTCTTTGGTTTTATAAAAGTGGAACATTTTTTATGGTTCTGGGGTTGTTCATCATCTTAAAACGTATTACTTGTAGCAGGTCAGCTTGAAAAATGAGGAGTTTTACATGTACCTTAGACAAAATACCTCATGACAGACTGGAAACTGTGCCAGTGCAATTGTGTTTGAAGGGTTCCTGAATTTGTGTTTTAGGGGATGGCTTTCTCCTTTAAATTGTTTTGGGAACAACAGGGTTATTCAAATTCTAGCAGACTGTGGGAGCATCAGATTCATGCATAACACAGACAAGGCTCTGTTCACTGGGCTTTTAGTCCTAACGACTGACCTAATGTCTTGTGGCTCCCTGTTCTGGCTGAGGGAAGGAATTCCATTTCCTAGGCATTTTATTCAGTAATGTGTTCATACTGCATTTCACCTCCTTCTGTTTCTCAGACTACAAGAATACCTGAGACATATTGAGATAGCTCATATCACTGCTAGAAAAGCGCATGATAATTTGGATAGAAAATAATGTAACAGCTTTAGTAACAGAATATAATTAAATGAGTGTGTAGTATAAAAATAGTGAAAGGATTTATTTTTTTATGGATCCAACTTGTGTGATTAAAATATGTAAATTAAATCATGGCATTGACTTCAGTGGTCTCAGTGACATCAGTTCTGTCTAATAGTCATTGTCAAGTATTCCGTTTTCTTTTACTCTCCCCCATTTTTAAGTAAATCCAATATGAAAGGTTTTGAATGGGCTAAAATGGGGAATGCATTTGTTATAGTGTTAGAAGCCTGGAAATTGAGGAATTTTAAATCAGGCAGGCATATATTCATTAACCCACTCAGTAAATGGTTATTGAGCACCTACTGTGCGCACCGTACCTTTCTGGATGCTAGGACAGAGCTGTGAACAAAGCAAACAAGATCTCTGCTCTCCAGGAGGTCTCAGTTCCGTTGTAAGAAGGCAGACAGCAAGTGAGTGGACAGGCTAACTGCAGATCGCATAGCAGGCTGCATAAGGAACGGAAACAAGGATCTGTGAGAGAGGGACTGACTGGAGGGGCACTTTTAGGTTGGATGGGGAGGTGAGGGAAGGTGTGTTTTGAGGGGGTGACACTTGCATAAGATCTGAATGATGGAATGCTGACTGCTCTCTGGGAGAGGAGCCATCCAGAGGAAAAGCCATTGAAAAGGCTCTGATGTGGGTGCCAACTTGGCAGGATGGAGAATCAAAAAGAAAACCAGAAAGACTGGATTGTAATGAGTAGGAGGAAGATCTGAGGGGAGATTTGAAAGGTAGACGGGAGCATGATGATGCATTATTCATGAACGCCACCCCATATTATATTATGTTTTCTAGTATATTTATAATAGTGTAGTATATCATATTACATAGTGTATTAATGTTGTTTATGTAACCTTCTGTAAGGTTACAAACCTTATAAGCAGTGAGATAAAAGGTTAAAGAAAGGCGTTAGGGGCCTCAAGATGTTGTCTGCGCATTCTCAGTATACAAAGTCATGCTAGTGGGTTGTAGTATCCTTTCTGGGATTCCCCACCAGTTCCCATGTTTGTTTTAATTATCGGATAAATTCAGTTCAGCAGTTATTTCCTGAGTCCATGCTGGGCCCAAGAAATTGATGAGTCCACTGGGCTGTTGCTCTAGGTGAATGCTGCAGAAAATGTGATAGATTTTCTTTGGCAAGCAACTTTCCTGGACTGTATCTGTTCTTTCAATCAGGGGTCAGCTACCTTTGCTAACATCTTATTTATCCAGTTACAAATTGTGAAATGATCTGAAGGACCAAATAGCCAATCTAAATGTCAGTGGTTTGTGATGTTAATGTAGTCTCCATTTGTTCCTTTTCCTTGGAGACACAAGACATGAAAAAATGATTTGGAGGCTTTTGTATATGCATCTGTTCGAAAAGGGTTTATCATTGGTGGAGGAAGGAAGTTGTTAAAAATTAACATTTAGTAAAATATACAAAAGTTTTAAAAATACATATTCTCTTGAATGAAGCAACACAGATTTGTAGACTTGGTTCTATTATAGTTGTAATTCAGAGTGTCTGATTTAGACGGAATCAGGAAATAATTTAGATTGTCTCCTTTCTAGGCCACATATAGTCATTATATACGAACTTAAAATTTCTACTGTATTAAGCTTTCTAGTGATTTGTAAGACCTTGAAATGCATTACTAAGAGCACTTATTGAATCTTCCTTCAGAGATAATTAATAAAAAGATTTTGCTATAAAACAAACAAACAAACAATAGTTTAGGTTTCATTCTCGCAAAAATAAGTTCTAAAAGCCTTTCCCTGGTTTGCTGCTAGTAATTTTACTCATAGGATGCTTGTTTTGCTTTATTCTCCCTGACTCTCTGATTCTGTGGTGTAATAGGTTTCCCTCCTGTTAGAATAAAATGGTAGATGCCAGTGCCGCATTTAGTGTCTCTCTCTGGGCGCGGCCAAAGCCTCTTCCCTTT
Organism: Craseonycteris thonglongyai; assembly: GCA_004027555.1. Lineage (NCBI taxonomy): Eukaryota > Metazoa > Chordata > Mammalia > Chiroptera > Craseonycteridae > Craseonycteris > Craseonycteris thonglongyai. Next base: position 44,880 of record PVKE010006981.1, on the reverse strand, counting down.
GGCCTTGTTCCAGGCGTTCTGGAAAGAGCTGCACAGGGCCAGGCTGTGACAGGGCACATAGCTCTCAGAGCTTTGTCAGCTCTGCTGTTTTTCAGTGTGTGCGGTATGTCAGTGTATGTGTATGTATAAATGAAATATTTGAGACCGGGGGAAAAATCCAATTACGTACTTTCCTCCCAGGTTAAGAAACAAAACATTCCATTCCAAACATGGTTGAAGCCCCCTGGGTAGTCCTGCCTGCTTGCCTTTCCCTTCCTCTGCCCCAGAGAGAATCACTATCCTGGATTTCTAACATCATTCATATTCATCTTTCTATTTTATGACACAGATTTATATATTTTAATACACAGTATGGTTTTGTGTATTCTTAAACCTTACATAGATGCAAATTGCTTTCTCTCTTATTGTATTTTTAAGTTGTATCCACACTAATACAGATGCCTTTATTTCCCCTGCTGTGTAGTGTTCTGTTGGGGCACAATAACTAGCACCCTCTAGAGTAAATTGAGAAATAGATGTGAGTGTCAGAGAGTATAAAAACATCAGCCTTATTTGTGAGATAGCTCTACTCGAGAGGTGGGCTCGCTCAGCGTACCCTGAATTGAATAGGTTTGTCACAGGCTGTGTAGTTAGTTGGGGACTTCCCCATGAGTGTGGCCCCTGTGGCATTGGGGAGCAGAGCACGGTGTAAGCCCCCACAGGTGGCTCGTACAGAGAAAAGGAGGAGGGGTACCAATTAGATAAGTCACTTCTCTAGGAGGGATGAATGAGGAGGTGGAGAGAAGCTGAGAACGTTCGGGAGGAGGTTCCTCTTCGTGGAAAAAGTAAGACAGGAAAAGGAAAGGTTTTCACAGAACATTGTTTCCATTACATAAGTATCCCATAATTGATATATCCGTTCTCCTATTGATGGACTCATTTGTTGTTATTGCTGTAGTGAATATTCTTGTCCACAAATGGGAGGGATTCTGTAGGGCACGTATATGTAGGGGTCATTATAACTATGCATATCTGCATCCTGACTAGCTTCCTACGTGATCTGTCACATTCTTACCAGTGCATTAGAATTCTTTTCCGTCCGTATTCTCATCAACACTTACCAAACTCTTTACTTATTGCCTATGTACAGGGTGTGAAATGGCATCTGTTTGTAATTTTAATTTCCCTGATTACTAGTAAAGTTTAGCATCATGTCTGCTAGATGTTTGGATTTCCTGTTCCGTCACAATTTCCTATTTGTAATATTGGCCTACATAAAAATATTGAGTTATCTGTTTTTTATTTTGATTTGTAGGGGTTCTTTTTATATTCTGGATACTAATCCTTTCTCATTTGTGAGTCACAAGAACATCTTCACCTATTTGTGGCTTATCTTTTCATTTTTTAAAACAGGATACCTTTTGATAAATATCTGATATACATGAGGGCTGTCCATAAAGTATCCAGCCATGTAATATGAAAAATAGAGGCATATATGGCTGGATTTTTTTCTGGACAGCACGTGTATAAATGATTTGAAAATATCATTTGGCACTTTGTATATAACTTTTAAAAAAGAGAAAGTATAGGACTCTTTGACATGTCCAAAGTCTAAAATTATGCAGAAATGTGTGAACTATCACTTGAGCATACTAATAGGGCCTATTTTGTGATTTTCTGCCTGTTGGAATGTTCATGTTATCTTTGAACAACTGCTAACTTTTCTTTTCTATATTAGGCAGTTTGAACAACATTTCTGCAAGATTTACCCTACTTTTCAAAATTTTAACATTATACAATTGAATGCTTAATGTTTAAATCATAATGCTTAAATTGAGTTTTTCCCTCAGAGTAGTCACATGAAGAGTCTATACCCCAAAACACCTCAGATCTACCCAAAACGAAATTTATCCACCACTTGGAAACCCTCTTAAGTGTAACAAAACTTTTTCATTTTAACTAATCTCGTGGTAACGCTGTATGGATGCTTCATTCTCTCCTCAGAGCTTGTGGACATTGTTATCATTGAAAGACGTTCAGGTACTAAATTATAGATCATGCTGCTTATATGAGGAAATTGCATCATGGTTTTGCTGTCATTATTTTTAATAAGGATAGTTCCTCACGGGGTCACAGACTTTCATCAATAAAAAGATCCTTAAAGAGCAATTGACGCAGTCTCTTATTTTACACGTGAGATTAAATGACCCACCCAAGGTCGCTCACCTAGGTGGGCACAGGTCAAGATTAGGGCCCAGGCTGCTCAGCTCTGGCACAAGCCCTTTGTTACCATGATGTCTTAGTCCACTTGGGTTGCTTAAGCAACAAAAGTGAATTCCTCACAGTTCTGGAGGCCGGAAGTCCAAGTTGTAGGTGCTGACAGATTCTGCGTCTGGTGAGGGCGTGCTTCCTGGTTCACAGCTATTGTCTGGGCATGTCCTCACCTGGTGGAAGAGGCCAGGGAGCTCTCTGGGGTCCCTTTTAGAAGGACACTGAGCAGCCCCCAAAGGCTCCGCCTCCAAATACCATCACACTGGGGATTGGGTTTCAATATTTGAATTTTGGGGGAGCACAAACATTCAGTCTATAGCAAATGAGATCATAAGCTTATCTGCTATTTCTGTAACAAAATATGTTTTTGCAGCTAGATGTCCTTGACTAATAGGTTTCAGTGCATTTGGCTTTTTGTCACTGGCATCATTTTAGTTTCTTAGTATTGAAGGAATTATTTATCATGCTTCCTTAAGTTAGCTTTATGGATGTAACATGTGCTGTTTTCCTTCCTCATTTTCTGCTGGTGTTTACATGCTAGTCTTTCCAGTAAGTTGTATAAATAAGTTAAATGTTATGGTAAATTATTCCAAAATGGCATATTAACAGCTTGCATAAATTAAAACTATGGTGCAGTAGTTTGAATCAGATTGTAACAAGATGTAAATTTGTAAATGTGTGTAGTTCATTTAAAAAATATATTAATAATTTTCTCATGCATGGCTACCATTTGTTTACTTGTTAGTATGATTAACATTACAATTAGTACATTTAATCTCCAAGAATTAAAATATTACCATTTACTCATATATACCCATGTGTTTCTCCATTCTTTCTCCCTGCTTGCCCAACCCTTAGGAACCAGCATCTGGAATTCAGTGATTATTTTCCTGCTTTAAAATACATAGATACATGCAAAATACATAAAATATATAAAATACATACATACATACACATACACACATGCCTATTCCCCAACATTTAATCATTTTCATTTTAAAACTATAGTATAAATGTATCAAATGTATGTAGTCTTTCATGTGTTACTCTTTTCCCCTCAGTAATGTTTCTAATGTTTATCTCTGTTTTATATACAATTAGTTTCACTAATTTTAAATGTGTATAGCATTCCATTATACGGCATTACCGTAATTTATCTGTTCTCCTATTGATAGGTATGTAGTTTTTTTCTCCGCAATTCTGTTTGTGTTGGCTGCTACTGGTAATACTGTGGGAACATTCTTGTATCATAACTCCAGTTGCCATGTGCAAGTGTTTCTCTTGTAGAATTCCTGAATTATAACGTATGCAAATATTTAGATAGTGCCAAAATATTTAAATGCCCAATAATACGTCCAAATCATTTGTATGAATTTGCACACCAAATGATCTATGTTGGGCAAGACCGGAATTTTGACTTCTGGCCTCTTCTCCCATGAGGCCACCAAACCAAAGCTCCAGTGCAGATATGGACCCACATTCTCAGGGCAGAAGTGGCTCTGGGGTGTCGACTTCTCTCTAGCCTATTTGGGTTTGACCTACCTCAAGAGTATGGCTTCATCCCACGTTTTTAGCTCAGTGCCTTTAAGGTAGTTTTGCTTATTGTTTTGTCCAGCATTTTTTCCCCCCAGTGGGGGAATTGATCTGACAATCCAAAAACAGACACTCACATGAATTATTAAATACATTTTCCTCTCAAACTTTTCTTTCTAAATTTTCCAGATAATCATTTATTGGGCAGAACATTTGATGTATTAAATGTTGGAAAAGGCTGCTCATTTGTAAGAGATGTAGAAAATATATAAAATTAGTGATGCATTTCTAAAGTTTAGCGATTCTGGCATTTTAGTTGTGCTGTATCTTCTATTGCTATTTGAAGGATATGTCCACTTACTGTTTTTCTTTTGACTATCATTTAAAAATGTAAGCTAAATATTTATTTTTATGTGACATAAAAGCATACTGTCAGGAAATAGTGATACAATTTTAATGAACATGCCATTGAAGCTCCATGTTTTTATTTCATCTATTATTTATGACAAGAAACTATACGTTTCCTGTTTTCGTCAAGGTACTGTATCTTAAAATCACTCTTCCTGAACTTCAAGGTTTATTAAAGTGCATTTTTTACTACTATATTTATTTCTAGTATAAAATAATTAACTATGTCTGAGTATGTTGGCGGGTCCCCCAGACCTCCACAAAGTTTGATGATTTCCTGGAAGGACTCAGCACATAATTGCATTTAAGGCTACGATTTGTCCTAGTGCAAAGATATGAAGTGAAATTAGCAAAGGGAAAAGCACAGGGGGGCACTCTGGAGAAATTGGGTGCACACGTACAAGGACCCTCTCTCCGGGAAGTCACACAGGATGTGCTTAATTCCTCCAGTGACAAATGTGACAACACATGCGAAATGCTGCCAGGCACAGAGCTCACCAGAGGCTCAGCACCCAGGGTTTTTATTGTGGGACGATCGTCCTGGCATGTACCAAAATTCCAGACTCCCAGAGGGAAAGCAGTTGTAATCATAAACCATATTTTTTTCACAAATAGTCTGAGACGCAGCGGTCCATTCTTATGAATTAATATTGGTGGGAACCTTCTAGAAATCCAAGCTCCCAGATGCCAGCCAAGGACCATCCTTGTCAGCAGGATAGTCAGGCTTGCTCTGTGAGCTTGTGCACGTGGACTTATGGCTAAAGTTTTTCAAGCACTTCCTATGCAGTAAACACTGTTCTTTATCTATTTCATTTTCAAAATACCCATTTTGTAGATGAAGAACTGAGACACAGAGAGGTTAAGTTAGTTGTCCAAGGTTTCACAGCTAATAAATAGTAAATCAGGATTCAAACTTAGGCTTCATAATCTATGACTTACCAAATGCTTCATTGGTGTTTCTTTTTTTCTTTTTTTCCATTTTGTCCCACCTCATAAGTAAGATGTTTCATACATTTCCATAAAGCTGTGATTAAAAGGAATTGTCCTTGTATAACCTCTTCTAATCTTTGATATTGTACCATGGCTCTCAATTTTCAAGTTTGGAAAATCATTCTAATTTTCATATGCAAACCTTTCCTGATGTCATAGGCTTTTCTCAGCCTATTTCTGGATTAGAGGATCTGAATGGTTTATTTCCATCTTCCTCCAGAAGGCTTGTCTGGTCTTTGACCACAATTAGTTCCACTATTCCTTCTGTGCCTCCTTTTGGTCTCTTCTGAGATACAGCAATTAGAACTAAAAGCCCAGAAGGTATTATCACTGCACCCTGGTTTAGAAACAAAGACAGGACAGCATTTACTGTTTTATTTCTTTCCTTGTAATGTTCATCATTGTTAGTGTTACTGTCTGCCTTGGTATACTGAACAACGACCTAGGGAAGGGCCTCTAAGTGCTTTCAGATGGCCATCTGGAATAGACATGGTAACAAATGTAGCTGGTAGAACTTGCCTCTCCCTTAGTGCCCTTTAGATTTTTTTTTCTGATTGAAATGAAGGAGAGTAGCCATTTACTATAATATATTCACTCTCAAGAAAATACATTGTCGCTTCAATAAGAGCTTGAGTATTAACACATGTTGAAATACGATACACACGTTCATTAACTGTTCATAGTCACCTGTTTGATCCCTGTCTAAGCTTGCTTGCTTTATTCCATTAACACCTGTTCCCAAGAATAATTTACAGTCTGTTGTCTTTTCTAAGTGGCTGGTACATATGTTAGAAAAAGATTGATTTTTGCCAGTGTCACTTAGTAAATACCTTAAGGAGTCCTTGTTATTTTATTTTCAGCGTTATATTATTTCAGTATAATACCATAGTGCTGCTTTTAGCTAAGTACCACATAAGAAGACATGCTATATGACTGAGATATGATACTTAAGTAAATGTTCAGACTACTGTATGGTGACCAATGTCCTTGCATTTCTATAGGCTTAGACAGTTTATGTCTAATTCATTATGCTTATGGAGTCCCAGCATCTAGTTGTTTGAGACATTTGCTACCTTCTGTTCTGGGTCTTTCCATTTTTGGTTCCACTGTTTAAACATTGCATCATCAGCGAGGACTTTCCTGTCTCCCCTCCCCCAACAGTAGCTCTCTACTGCCCGGTTTTATATCATTCGTGACACTTAACCACTCTAAGATGATCTTTTGTCTTTGTTTATTGCCTGCTCTCACACTTGTCTCTAAAGCTCCATGAATGTAGTGATGTTATCTGTTGCATCATGATTACCTGTGGATGTTCAGGTTAGCACAAAGCAGTGGCCATTTAGTTCATGTTGAATGAATCATTTAAGTTATTAAAGCCTGCCAGAAAAGTAAATTATCTATGTTAGCTGTGATATTTGATCATTAATGATTCAAATGTATCAGATTTTCTTTGGGTTTCTTAGAAATTGAAGAGGGTATCCAGGCTGACCTTGGGTTTAGGTTCCAATAACTAGCTAACTAAAAAGTTAATAATGAAATGCAAGTGTAACAAAGAGACAACCAACTGATGGGAGAAGTTAATAATGTGTATATTTAATTCCTAGGCTTGATTAATTTTTCTGATTCTTTAGGCTCTGAGAACTGTGTATCTGCCATTAAATCATCAAATCTACAATAAACCAGGGCTCCAGCCAAATTTCAAGATAACAAATACAGATTTTTATCTTTTTGTGTCCGTTGGAAATATTTTAAACACAGAAAAGGATAGACAGTAATATAATGTAACACTTGCATTTCAACTACCTAGCTTTATCCAGTCTTAACATTTGCCTTATTCACTTCAGATTTTTAAAGAAATAAAATATTACCTGCAGAATTGAACACCCCTATGCATCCTTCCCTGATTCCTTACCCTCTTGCTCTAGAGAGAACCATGATGATCTATATTTTCGTAATTTATCAATCTTGTGCATGTTTTAATGGAACTGCACAGACATTTATTCATAAACAATGTTATCTTGTTTTTCATGTGTTCAAATATTATATACATGTTTATCATATTGTTTATAACCAGGACCTTGATGTTTTTTTTTTTTACCAAACTTAATAGTTTTTGAGATTCATTCATAATGATACATGTAGCTCTTGTAGTTCATTCATTATCATTGCTACATAAAATCTCACCGAAAGATAATTCTCCATATATTTATTCAGTGGCCTGTGGATGGACGTTTAAGTTGTTTTCTTTCAGCTATTCATTATTTCAGTTACTGCTGTAGTACATTTTCTTTCCTTTTCCGTTTGTATGTATGTATAAGAATTTGCCAGGGGTAATGCTTTACAATCCTTTTCACCCTGTTGCACCCATAGACAATGAGAGTATTTGTAAAGCACATATAGGTAAACAGATAAGTTGCTTTTTGGCTGAAAGCTAACTCCCTGCCTGCACAAGAGACGCTGGGGCTCAGTTTCTTGCCACGCTTATGAACCATCTGTGGCAGTTTGGGAAAGCTGTGTTCAAGGGTAGTGGTCTTTGTATTTTCCTAAAAAGATTCTTAAAAACTGTGTACTTCCTTTGTGCATTTTTAGCTTAATAGGTAAGACTTTTCAAAATAAGTTTAAATGGTCGCAATGCATGTAATTTTCATTGTATTATAAATAATGACATTAAAATAAAAATGTTATATCACTCCTAAAAGTACCCAGTAGAATCTAAATACCATACTGATTTGATACTTATTTTTCTCTCAAAAATATGTGAACAACGTTTAAAATGATGTGGACAAATTCTTAACCGTTTGAAATTTTATATTGTTTTCTTTTTAAACTCATCTCTGTTTTATTCCTCCACTAAATTTTATCTTAATGTAATCTTTTTTTCATCTTTTTGGACTTCACTGGCAATATCTTAAAATTAGGTTTAATGAGATATAATTTACATACTGTGAAATTCTCCATTAATAGTTGTACAGTCATATGAGTTTTGACAAATATATACAGTGTGTACTAGCACCATAATCAACATACAAAATACTTCAATCCCTTCTAGTTCCCTTCTTCTATTCCCAGTGTCTGGCACTACTAATCTTTCTGCCCCTGTATTGTTTGTTTCCTTTCCTGGAATGTCATGTAAATGGAATCTCGTAGTTAGTGATCTTTCACTTTGCATAAAGCATTTGAAATTCATCCATGCTGTTGTATGTCTTGGTGGTTAGTTATTGTATGCTGAACTGCAGTTTATCTGTTCATCAGTTGATGGACATTTGGGTTGTTTCTAGTTTGGGCAATTATGAACAATGCTGCTATAAACATTTGTGTGCAGGTTTTGTTTGGATATTTGTCTTCATTTCCTTTGGAAAATAAGTACGATTTCTGGGTCACATGGTAGGTGTCTGTTTTAATTTTATAAGAAGCTGGCAGACATTTTTTTCTGAAGTGCCTGTACCATATTGCATTCTTACTCACAAAATATGAGACTACCAGTTGCTCATTGTTGCTGGTACTTGGTATAGTTAATTATTTTGTTTTGTTTTTGTTTTTAGCCATTTCTAATGGGTGTATAGCGAGTGATGTCTCTTTGTGCTTTTAATCTATACTTCACCTAATGACTGGTGAATAAATTATTTCCTGTCCTTGTCTGCCATCCATATCTCTTGTAATGAAGTGCATGTTTAAATGTTTTGCCCATATTTTAATTTTATTTAAGTACTGAGTTCTAAGAGAGTTTTACACATTTCAGGTATGGGCTCCAATCGGTAACTTTTATTTGCATTTTCTCAACACTTTCTTTTTTTTTTTCAAAGATTCATTTTTATTGCTTTTGACAGAGAGAGAGAGAGAGAGATACAGAGACAGAGAGAAGGGGGAGGGCCCAGAACAGTTTCCATAGTTGCACATTATTGGTTTTTTCCACATAGTTTCATTTCACAGGTGGGAACAGGGCTTCACAGGGCAGGAACTGGGCTGGGGTCTCACCCTGGTGAGAACTGAACTGTGGGCACTCCCCAGTTCAGCATATGGGTCCACACGGGCCGGGGCCGGGACTCGATCCTCGGTCCCTGGGGCTGCAAAGTAAGCACTTAACCCACTGAGCCATCCCAGCTTCCCACAGCACTTTCTTTTAGAGACAGATGTTTTTCATTTTGATGAAGTCCAATTTTTCGGGTTTTTAAAAAAATTTTTATTTATGATTCATGCGTTTTTTTTTTCAACCCTATCTTAGAAATCTTTGCCTAACTCAAGTGAAGTGGTTAATTTTATATGTGAGCCTGGTTAAGCCATGGGACCAAGTTTTTGATCAACACATGTCTGGATGTTGCTGTGACGATATTTTTAAAGGTGGGATTAACATTTAAATCAGTAGACTTTGAGTACATAAGACTACCTTCCATAGTGCGGGTGGGCTTCATCTGATTAGTTAAAAGTCATTAGAAAAAAAGACTGAGGTCCCCCAAGGAGGAAGGAATTCTGCCTCTACTGCCTTCAGAAGTAAGAGACTGTAACCTCAGTTCTTCCCTGAACTCTCTGTTACTTTGCATTAGTCTATTTAGCTTTCCTGCACCAATACTATACTCTTAGTTATATGGCTTTATAATAAGTGTTGATACCTAGTATAAGTCCTATAGCTTTATAATTTCTTCAGAATTTTCTTGACTGTCCTTAACTCATTGCATTTCCTTATACATTTTCGAGTTCACATTCTTTTTTTAATATCTTTTTTACATTTATAGAGAGTAATTATTTTATCTTCAGTGCATATTTATTTCTATTTTACTCTTGACAGAGAGAGAGACAGAGACAGAGACAGCTAGAGAACCGAACTGTGGGAACTCCCCAGTTCAGCATGTGGGTCCGCCTGGGCCGGAGCCGGGACTCGATCCTCGGTCCTCGTGGCCTCAAAGCGAGCGCTCAACCCGCTGAGCCTTCCCGGCTTTCCCGCGAGTTCACATTCTTAACCACTATGTTCTACTGCCCCATAAGTAATATTACTTTTTTCCATTTTAGTGAAATAGGCAGGACTCCCAAGCCAATCAACTCTAAAGCCTGTGGTGGGGATGCTGGGATGGCTCAGTGGGTTAAGCACTCACTTTGTAGCCCTGGGGTCTGAGGATCGAGTCCCAGTCCTGGCCCGTGAGGACCCATATGCTGAACTGGGGTGTGCTTCCCATGTGGGAGGCCCCTGACTTGGCTCCCAGTTCACGGGGGTGTGCCTTTCATGCAGGAAGTCCCCAGCCTGGTTCCTGTCCTGCTCAGTTCCCGCCCACCTGCGTGGAAGAAAACCATGTCAAAAACTGATGACATACAACTACGGAGACTGCTCCGGGCCCTCCCCCTACTCTTTGTCTCTCAAAACAATAAAATAAATTTAAAAACATAAATAAATAAAACAAAGCCTGTGCCCTTAACTACCCACCTCTCCATAAGCCATCAAGTTTATAGACATACCTGGCACATTTTTATCATTTGTTTTCTTTTAAGTAATTAACTTTAGTTTTCATTCATTTTATTATTTAGTTTTCAGTATTATTTTTCAACTTATTATAAACCACCTTCAAAAGAAAAGAAAAATGGAAGCAAATTCTCAGTTTAGAACCAACTTGAAATATGGTAAGGGCCTTTGCATATGAGGTCATTTACTTTTGAGCCCTCCGCAGTTCAGTGTTCACGAGAAAGGATTCAGACAGTAAATATTAAGAAAGCTACATTTGCAAAATGTAAAATAAATGGAAAATTACTAATAACTAATAAATAGAATAGAAAAATTACTACTAATAGGCCAGATGTGAAAAGAGAATATACAAAGCCTAACCTGTACACCCATATACATCTGACATTTCTGATAGCACAACTTTGTTCGAGAGAATTTATACAAAATGAATCTTGCTTAAAATTCTCCTATAACTCTAACATTCCTGTGTCATAACAGGGGGAGAATCATCATGTTTCTTTGTTTGTAATTAGAGAAAGCAGGACCGCATAAGGTAATGGCCAGTGGGAGTTAGGCTGAGTATCAGGTAATCTTGAATGATAAACCCCTCCACACTCAATGCAGAAATCGTTATCTACAAGAACAGTAAGAGGTACGACAGCCTGTATGAGCCCAGCAGCACAGTGAGCCCACAGCCTCAGTTTGGTGAAGGTGACGTGTGTTCTTTGTGTTTTTTGAAAATATTTATTCAGACATGTATATAAAAGATAAGTTTTGCTCTTTTTGTTTTGTTTTGTTGTGGGAACTTTTTTTCTGGCAGCTTACCAAAGCTAATTAAATGCACGGTAGCTCACTGAAAAATAGAACAAATTTGAGTAAGTGATATAATTTTATAGGATTATAGCATAGTTAATATTATAGTCACTAAAGTAAATAAGTGACATGAGGAGATCACTGACAGGTGTTATGGTACTGAAAGCAACCAACATCTGGAACAGCAGAAGTGATCAAAGGAAAATTATAGGAAGTGACCTTTTTCGTAAAAGAAGAATGTCTTTATATACAAATGAAAGAAGTCAGGTAAAGAGAATAGACAAAAAATAAAAATAGTCATAATATGAGTCTGTCCACCAGAGCCTAACAAAAACAATGCAGAATAGGAAAACAATGGGGCTAAATATTGGATACAGTAGCTATTGAGTAATGATTGAAGGAGAGGAAGATGGGGGAATATGTTTTAGCAAAAAGAATGGTCAAAAGAAAGCAGAAAAAAAGAAAAAGAGCAGAAAGTACAGTTTAGGTCAATTCAAATGAAGTAAAGAAATAGAGGAAAATAATACTAAGTAGACAATGTTCAAAGGTAATAACATATCCTAATATTAGGCACATTGCTTAGCAACAAGCAATTTTGTTTAAAAAAAAAAAGCAGAATGAGAAAGATAGTATAAAAACCAATTAAAGGAAGAGACATGTCTTATAAAGTAACCAGGTGCAAGATGAAAATGAGAAAAGCCAAGATGAAAAGTGAGTTAGGCCTCAAAGAAGGTTGAGATAAATATTCACGTTTGTTTATTGTCTCTTAGGGCAATTAAAAAAAACCAACACTTAGATGCTGAACTGTAATAACCATTATAATAACTGCCCAAAGTAGACATATTGATTGCTATCAAAAATGTACTTCATAGTGTATATAAAGATCTGGAAATTTATGTTTTAATACCTTAAGAAAACATTTTAATTCAGTATGATAAAAACCAAATCTGGGAAAATGATTATTTTAAAAATATGATTTAGGAAAGCATTTTGCAGTGATTCCCATCTTTTATTTTTTTATTTTGGATATGGATTTGTTGCTCTGTGCATATCTAATACTTTATTTAAAATATTTGAACAGTAGGTAGCATCCAACATGTTTGTAAAGTTCAAAAATACCTTTATGTAAATAATAGCTTCTAAAGGCCAGTAGACACATTTAAAAATAAGCAAATAAATCGATTCATCCCATACTCAGGAGTGAAAATAGAATGCATTTTCAGCGTATGAATTTAGATTTGACCTTGTAAACACCGAAAGCAATACAAACACCAAATACCACAGTCACTGCAGGGCTCATCTGGTAAAAGACTGCTGTCTCAAAATAGGCTTTGGAGCCGTCTTTTAGTATGTCCCAACTGCAAGCTAGAATTTTTCTTCTGCCTTTTGAAACAGTAGAGTCTTCAAATCTTTTCCCCTCACCCATGTTCTAAGTGATCAGCATTCCACAGTGTTTGAACAAATGCACAAACTACTACAAACATAGAAACAATTGAACAAAAAATGATAATCAGGCTCTTTTTATGATTGAGTTTTGGGACCTGGATGTCATTTCTCATGATATAGCATCACAGTGCTTTCTGCCCGTGAGAGTTCTTACTGGTCATTGTTTTGAGAGTGGTAAATTAAGTAAACAGTAGGCTCCCAAAATAGTTACTCGGTGTCTTACTATCTGAAGGGGGGTACCTTTTGAGACACTCTGTTTTGAGGTAGCTCTTAGAATTTGGTTGTTTCGTGCTGTTGAGTCAGCTCTGATTCCAGGCACCTAGGAATGAGTGATGTCCATAATGTCCTATCCTCAACAACCCTGGAACTTGCCCATTGCTGTAGCTGAGGACTTTTAATTAAAGAGGCAGATCCAAACAAGTGGCACAGCATTTTCTGGGGGTAAAATACTGTATTATTAAACCTGAGACACCATTGATTCCAGGGTACCATCATACGCGTATTATGTGCTGCTAATGAAAGAAAAAACCCTGCCCATTAAACTGTGACTGCGAAGATACCAGTGACTGTAAGATGCGTCACAGTTTTAGAGATTTTAAATTGTGGGGAAGGTGTCCTGAGAATCAGTGAAATAAGATAATGTGCACCTTAAGCCCAAACAAACATTTCATAGCCACCTAGTTCTGAATTGTTTTCAGATTTCATGTATTAAATACTATCCTCATCCAGTTAATTTTATTCTGCCTTTTAAAACCCTCCCTGCCCTCGTATTTCCCTGGATAGGACCTTGGTATCACTCAAAAATCATGTCAGTCATCTGCACAGAGTTGGTCTCTGACCTCCTCAGTTACACAGCCCTCCCCGACCTACCGTCTCATGAGAGGGGGATAGACATCACTGAGGATACGCCCTCGCTCGTTCTTGATTCGTCTGCAGGACTTGGGTGTCAGGACACCAAGACCTGGCTCTGGGGCCATCCTCTCTACAGCCCTGGGAGCACTTCCACTCCGTAGGGGTTGAGCCCCTTCTGGGTGCCTGGCATTGTGTGGATGCCGTAGGTGACAACACAGACGTAGTGCTGCAGGTGAGAAACTTGCCATCTGGCAGGAGAGGAAGTGTATAGGAAGGACCCAGAATTCACCTAACTTCAGCCGTGGCAGACAGCTCTGTCAGGACATAAAGTTCCCCCGCACCTCCTTCTTGATGCACTCTTCCCCCTTTTTCCTGACCCTGCTAACCCCTTCCTACTATCAAGTGAACATACCCTACCAGGCAGTACAGAGATGCCTGCAGTGTGGGCCCCCGCCCATGGGGCCAGCTGCACCCATGCGCATTCTTTGAACATGATTTGCTCTATTTCGAATCAGGTCCTCGCAGATGGGCGCACAGACAGCTCACTGTCAGGGTGATATTTGGTTCAGTCTTAGACAGGTGACACATCAAAGAGGCCCAGCACCTCTGACCTTGGGACACGACCCCATCATCTCCTCGTCTGTCTCCACCCCCACCAGCAGCACCACTGCTGCTGGTGATAATAACGGACCAGTCGGAACCCTGCATCCCCTCCCGCTCCAGGTCAGCCAAGCTTCGTGCAAGGCTGTCGGTGTTTGCTGTTTTCATTTACACCACGTCTCTTCGCTCCTCGACTCAGCACGGCGCTCACCTCGGACAGCTCTGCTGAGTGATATGCTGAGCTCACCAGCACTCGGTCTGGACATTCTTCAGTCTCCGACCGCTTTTCAGCATTCAACCCTTTTCCATCTGTGACTGTGACAGTTCTCGTGCCAGGGTCTGGTCCTACCCACGACAACCATCCCTCTCCACCGCCCCCCCCCCCCCCCCCCCCCCCCCCCCCCCCCCCCCCCCCCCCAGTGCATAGCCCTCTGCCTGTGTGCCCCTGGCAGTGCCCTCCCTTCACCAGTGCACTCTCTCTGGGCAATTTCATTCATACCCTCCCAGCGCCATGCCTTTATCTCAGCCCTGTTTTCTCAATTCTACACCCGTGTCTTCATCACCGACTTATCATCTCTCTCTCTGGAGGTCTCCAGTGATCCCTCGAACTCCACGTGTTGTAAACACTTTATATTGTCTTTTACCTCAGAACTACTGATCTTTCTCTTTTTTCTCATGTTGCGTTTCTTGGTTCACAATATAACCATCTACCAAGTCACTCATGCCAGAATCCTCTAGATCAGCTTTTCTTGACCACTTATCATATCTCGGTCACCGCATTTTGTTTGCTCTGCCACCCAAGTCTTCCTCCTCCCCGTCCTTGGACCATGCGGTGTGTGTCTGCCATAGCAAGTACCACCGCCCGGGTGGCTTACACAATAGAAACTTACTTAGTTCCTTAGAATTCTGATGGGAGTCTGAGAGCAAGGTGTCGTCAGCAGGGTTGGCTTTTCCCAACGCTTCTGCCCTTGGCTTGCAGGTGGCCCTGCATCTTCTCATGGTCTTCTCTCTGTGTTTGTGCCGATTTCCTCTTCTTGAAAGGACACCAGTCATACTGGATGAGGGCCCACCCTAATGACCTCATTTTAACCTAATTAACTCTTTCGAGACGTTGTCTTCAGATAGATCCATGTTCTGAGGTACCAGTGGTTAGTACACGAACATATACATTTTCAGGGGACACAGCTCAGCCCATCCCTGTGCCTTCATCATCTTCTCACTAGCTGATTGTGTGCTCTCCTCAGTTTTCCTGCCTTCAATAGCATGTCCATTCTAATGTCTCCTTTGTACCACCATCTGAGAGGTTATTCTGATTTCAAGTATGAACACCTCACTCTCCTGCCTAAAACTCTTTCATGGCTCCCAGTGACATTGAGTATAATGTTCAGATTCCTTCAAATGGCACTTCTGTGGCCTGCTTCAGTACCGTACTGTGCTCCAACCATTCTGAAGTGTTCCCTAAGGGGCTGCACCACATGCAGTGTTCTGTATCTGGCTTTTCTGAACTCTGCCTCCTTTCTTCTCGCCAACCCTACATCCTGTAAGACTCAGCGGAGCTAGCACATTCTGTAGGAAGCCTCACCTCATAGGAGCTAGGAGGGAAGATGGTGAATAGCAATTACACAAACCAAGGGAAGTGGATAATATACGAAAAAGCGTCTCTTTCAGATGGATGCCATAATAAAAGAACATGTTAAATGTGAATTATGCTACTTGTTACAGACCTTTCTCATTCTGTGGAGCCCCCAAAGCTTTCTTAAATGACAGATGATAAAACTGACACCTTCCTTTCATCACTGACTGAGCTGTCAGCTCAGGACGCAGCTCATCATGCTCAATCGCATGTCCTCACTCCTCCCTCAGCCGGGAGCCCTGGCCCAGGCCTGTGGTGAAGTCTAGAGCACTCAGTCTCAGCAGCCTCTGCTCTTGAGCCCTGGCCACACAGGAACAATGCAGCTTTTCCCCAATCCTTCTACACAAATGAGTCCAAATTGCAAGACATGCAGGACGAATTGTGAGAAGTCAGTGCATTAGTAGCGACATGGGAAATCTGATGGAGTCGGGGGAAAGGTGTACAGTGCAGAAGAACAGAAAGGGGATGTCAGTTTGTTAGTAATGCAAGGAATATGATGGATTTAAAGAAAAGGTACAAGTTACAGGGTCGTATAAAGAGGAGGTCAATACATTAGTAACATGGGGAAACTGGCAGTTTGGGAGGAAAAGGTGCAAATTGTAGGATGATGTAAAATAGACTCACTGCACAGATGAGCTGCTGTCACACCCAGGAGGCTTGCTGGCCTTATAGACACTGGCCGGGACGCTCGACATTTTTATAGTTCTGTCTCACAGCAGATCTTTCTGTCTCTTAGAATCATTAAATTCCAAGCTAACATGACAGAGCAAAATTATTGTTCTTGTCTAATAGAGGGGGAAAATGGAGTCAGAAAGATTCCCTTAAAACTTCTGAATGCCTGAACCTAGAAACCTCGTGTTTGTCAACCCTAACAAATATACACGCCTTTTGGGGAACCAACCCTGTGCTGCATAATGAGACACATTCTTCCAGAAGGCTCTGTAAATAGGACTGTCATTTCTGGATTGAAGAAAGAATTAAAAAAATTTTTTTGAAGATTTATTTTATTGTTTTTGACAGAGACAGAGAGAGACAGAGAGAGATAGAGAGAAGGGGGAGGGCCCAGAGTAGTCTCCGTAGTTGTATATCATCCCTTTTTCAACATGGTTTTGTTCCACACAGGTGGGCGGGGGCCATGCAGGGCTGGAACCGGGCCAGGGCCCTCCCGCATAACCCTCACCCCCGGGGTCAAAGACTCCAGTTCAGCATATGGGTCTACATGGGCCTGGGCCAGGATTTGATCCTCGGTCCCTGGAGCTGCAAAGTGAGCCCTTAATCTGCTGAGCCATCCTGGCTTCCCTGTAATAAAAATGTTAAGGATAACAGATGATGGAAGAGTGTGGGGACTTATGGACCCCCTTTGTATCTATCCATCTTGTGAGTGAGGGACAACCGCCCTTTGTTCTAGAATATCTTTTCAAGGCTGTCTGTATCGCGAACAGCCTTAGAAGAGAGTGTCTCCCTCTCCAACAGAAGGCAGGCATGCTCACCAACCACTGAAAAAGATCTGGGCTCTCTCAGCTCAGGACTCCTCCGTAACCTGGCCCTCTGTATGTGCAGGCATCGGGCTAGACCCTTCCGCATCAGTCACCCTATAGAATTTGTGGGTGAGAGGAGCTGACACAAATGTGCCTCCCCTCATGCTGCTTGCTGTGCCAGGAGTCACAAGGTCCTTTGTGTGCGATCCAGTAGTCCCGGGTCTTCTGCCAGCACCCGTGAGACTGTGGCGTGCCACTGTGGTAACGTGCAAGGAGACTGAATTTTCAGATTCTTCGTACTTCTAAACAGCTTTACCAATGAGGTTGGGTTTCAGACAGTGACAAGTCTTTCTGGAAGAAGTGTAAGGAAACCAGGGTCCCTAAAAGGATTTGAAGGAAGTCCATGGGAATTAGTAATGAATATATGTTGACCAAGGGATGCAGTTGACCAGGCAGCCCTAGTGCTCTGCTTTGTTACTTGTTGATGAACAGGAAGCAGGGAGGTACTTGCTCTAAAAGGCCCAGACAGCTGCCCAGACAGCACCTGGGTTGTGGCAATGCTCCTGCCAGGCAAGAGGGCTTCCTCACCCGTGTGGGGGCCATCCTCGAGTCCGCTGGGTGGGCAGAGAGCTCTTGTTTCTTTTCAGAGAGCAGCTCTATACACAGACACCTGTATAGCATTCGAGAATGAAGGGAAATTTGTGACTGCTGTGGGTGGACGCTGGGAGAGCCCTTAGGCCGTTGGCTGGGTCTCTGGGGTGAGGAGGAGCCAGGCACAGAACGCATGTCCAGGAAGAAGGGCCACAGCTGAGCCATCTGTGGCCCAGCACTCCCGACACTCCACGGCGTACACTTTATTTAGAGATGATGTCTCAAAGATTTTCTTGTTTAGCCAAACGAAACAATATACATTTAAAGGTCGATATTTTGCAAAGAATTTTTAAAAGCAGGGGAATGGTAAATTCAAAACTTAGAAGAGTGATTACTTCTGAAGCATGAGGCCCAGGGCTCAGATCAGGAAGGAGCACACAGGCGGCAGCCATCATATTGCTCATTTGTTTTAAGATTTATTTTATTGGTTTTGACAGAGAGAGAGACAGAGAGAAGGGGGAGGGCCCAGAGCAGTCTCAATAGTTGTACATCATCAGTTTTTTTGACATGGTTGTGTTCTACACAGGTGGGCAGGGCCGCACAGGGCAGGAACCAGGACGGGGGGGCCTCCCACATGGGAAGCACACCCCAATTCAGTATATGGGTCTTCATAGGCTGGACTCGATCCCCAGTCCCCAGGGCTACAAAGCAAGCGCTTAACCCACTGAGCCATTCCTGCTTCGCCTGTATCACTTATTTTGTAGTTCTTAAGTTGCAGACGGCTCCCAACTTCTGGTTTTATGAGCTTTATAATGTAGCTTCTTGTTACATATACTCTTTTGTACATATCAACTATTACATAGTAACTTTTTATGACCAGCTTTGGGAAATTTGGTTTAAAATTAGAATTATTGTGTTGCTATGAATTACATAACATCTGTTCAGTTCTTGTGTGGATTTCAGTAGAGTTGAGGATAATGTCTTCCCTTAAGATCCTTACGGTATTCAGTAGGAAAATGGTGTGTCTGCACACCCTCGTGCAAGCAATCTGGGAGAGGTTCACTGTTCAGCCTTTCTTAGTACATATGTCATGAAACTGTTGCAGTTTAAGTGCTCTTGTACTTGCCTCAACTAAGATTAAAAATGATTTTAACGTGATGTCTAATTCTAGATAGTTCATTTTCTTCATTCCTAAAAATGGACTGTGAACGCTTTCTATATTTATGATGCTGAGGGGACAGGACCCAGGCATTTGGGAAAATTGGGGAAATATATGTACACAGCCCACTTCTTTGTCCAGGGTGACGGGGAAGCCTCTCTTATTTCCCCTCCTAATTCTACCTTTTGTCTAGGGAGAACGAGAAGGGTTCTCCCAACCTTTCTCAGGGGGTGAGACTCTGAGGAGAATTTTGTGCTTGTGTCCCTTGAGAATGACAGGTTGGCCCATAACAGTGCCTCAAGGAGGTCTCCAGCCCTTATCACAAGGGGGACGACAGCCCCCACCTTGGTCCAGAGGACCTTGCCAGTCCAGACACTAGATTCTTTGGGTCGCTGGCATCATACTACTAGCTACATTTTTTGATCACCCACTAGGGACCAAACATTCTCCGTGTTTTGTTTCATTTGCTCTTCACAACCCCAAGGTGGTTATCATCATCATTCCACTTCTGTGTAAAAGCAGGGATAGGAGAGACATGAATTCAAACTTGGTTCTGCAGATTCTAGAACTCATGCTTCTAACAACGCCAGAGCCTTGCCATTTATCCCACTTAGTCTATTATAATACCACCAGGTGAGCATATAGATGTCCTTACCTCACGAAGTCAGAATGCCACAAGGCTGTAGCCATCAGAAGTCATGCAGGAACGACAGGTGGGCCCAGCGCTGTGACTCCAGGAGGGAGACTATATTGGCCGTTGCTGAGATCCTGTTATCACTAAGGAATTCCATCCTTTTTCTTCTCACCAAAACTGTATCGTGGGTACCTGGGTGGTTAATGTTTTTGGATAAGCTGGTGTTAACACTTCTAAAGTATGAGGGGGAAGGACGGCACATTAGAGGTACATGCTGGAGTAAGACCCAGTGTGCATACATTTGTTTCTAGAAGGTGGCAGGCAGGGTTTGAATTGTGTTTTGGTCTCTGGTATTCTTGTGAATAATGTGAATGTCATTTTTCTTCTGATTTATAATTGGTCCCTGTGAGGGAAGTCAATTACTTAATGTGAAACCGGCTTCAGAGGAAGAGTTTGAAGTGTCTTTATCCTTAGCTTGCAAATATATCTTTATTCAGCTACAGAAAAAATAAACAAATAAATACTTTAATCTGACTTAGAGTACTTAAGACAGGAACTGCAGTTTAAAGATAGCAGGAGGGAGGCTCCCCAGGAGGTAGCTTGGGCATCCTTAAAGCCAAGCACTCAAGTGCTGTAGAACCCAGGAAGGCAACCCCCAGTTGCAGTGTTTTCAGAAGAGCATTTTACCGAAGACAGTTCACTCCTCAACTCTATGGAGTGCTTTGATCTTGATGTGTATTTATGCATGCCTTATTGTGGCAGGGCTTGATGCAAAATCAAAGTATCTTTCCTTGCGAGGACTCCACCATCTCCTATGCAGTAGTGGTTGAGCTATAATGCATAATCTGAAACGTGGACCACTACAAATTACAAACTACACGAAGGTCTTGGATGATCAAAAAGAAACCTTTTGTTTTCATTTAGTCCTTCTGGGTTTTGTCCCAGGGGCCAGGTTCTTTGATTCCGTGATCAGATTGCACACTGTCGATCTGTCAGTTAAACAGGTGTAATTTATTGCACAGTTATTATAGTCTTAGTTCAGAGTTTCCCCCTTTGGATGAAACAAGAAAGTATAGTCCTCAGCTAAGAGTTTCCAAAGTTTGGGACAGTTGAATCTGGAACCTGGAACGTCATGCCCAGACAGTATAATGAAACAGTGCTTACCTTCTCCAGCTAGCCCAGCTGGCATCTGGAATCGTCAGTGTGGTGGACTCGCACCCTAGTGCCTGTGGGTCCTGTTAGTGTCCAAACACAGAAAGAAAAGAAGTGGGAGGCCTTTCCTCCTCCTCTCTAGGCTCTGGGCTCGCCCTTCCTTCAGCGCCCTCCTGCCTCACAGGTGCCCACGTCCCGGGATCCTGCTTCCCCACTTCTTCCCGCTCTCCCCATGCCAGCAAAACCCTCATTTCTTCAGTGTAGCTGATCCCAGGTGTTAGTGGGGAAGCATTTTGATTTAACTAATTCATACTGTACATAACTGATAGTCCCTTAATCTTCCCAGAGGCATTTGTATTAAGAGAAAATACTTATTAGATGCTTATTGAGTCTAACAAGTATAGATTATTCAGGGCATAGAATACAGTGAAATTAGAGATTAGGACGGAGCAAGGGAAGATATGTTTGGACAGGAGGGTCACTGTGGAGATAGAATAGCCCCACATGGAGTTTGATCCCTGGGGAGAGCTCCCCAAAGCTGGTTCTGCATTCTATCACTTCTTTCCTTGTGCTGCTTCTGAGCTTGTTAGTTCTAGAAAAGGCCAAATGTTGACAGCAGTAGAAACTCTGTTGGTGGAGGCGAGGTTTTGGGTGGAGGATGGGGCAGACCTGGGCATTGCTGAGGACATCAGTGACCATTTGTAGGTATGAATTATGCAAAAGCTGGCTAGTGTATGACATGGACACAGGCCTAAGGAAATATGTAGAGGTAGCTCATGAAATAGCAGAAATCATGGAATCATAAGCAAATTCAGGCCCTGTAAACCGGTGACACGCAAGGAGCCCTGCTCCTGCCTTCATACTTAGGTTCAGCCGAATCAGGAAAGAAGATTTAGGTAAACAATTACTTTAATCTTAGATCATGGGGAAGCTAGGATGGCTCAGTGGGTTAAGTGCTCACTTTGCAGCCCCGGGGACCACGGATCGAATCCCGGCCCCGGCCCGTGTGGACCCATATGCTGAACTGGGAAGTGCCCCCAGTTCGGTTCTCACCGGGGTGAGACCTCGGCCCAGTTCCTGCCCTGTGCAGCCCCGCACCCACCTGTGGAATGAAACTATGTGGAAAAACCAATGATGTGCAAACTATGGAGACTGTTCTGGGCTCTCCCCCTTCTCTCTGTCTCTGTATCTCTCTCTCTCTGTCAAAAACAAAATAAATCTTTAAAAAAGGCAAAAAAAAAAAAAAATTAGGTCATCATAGAGGATACTGAGATAACTCAGCAAGTTGAGCACTTGCATTGCAACTGTGAGGTCTGGCCCATGCGAACCCATATGCTGAACAGCAATGCAACTAGTAACCGCTGGAATGGTGGTGAAGGTTCTCGCCTCCCATGCAGGAGGCTCCCAGTTCAGTTACAGTTTCTCCTCCACGCACGGCCCCACAGCCACCTATGTGGAATGAAACTATGTCACAACTACGAAGACTGCTCTGAGACCTCCTTCTCTCTCGCTCTCTCTTTCTCTTTTATCTTCTCTCAAACAATAAAATAAATCTTTAAAAAAAAACAAAACCAAATAAACTAGATCTTCACAGATCTCTCTGCCTGCTTGTTAGAAGAAACAAAGGACATCACGATGAATATAACCAGGCCCTGGGTGACATGCTGGCTTCTCCTACAAGGGAGAGACACCCCAGCCAAGACCTGGGGATCAGGTAGGTCAGCCAAATGCAGAGGGAGGGCCAGGCCAGGCCACGTGGAGAGCGTTTCGGGTAAAATGCGTGGTGTGTGCAAAGCCCAGGGAGGGAAGATTCTTGGTGCCTCTGGGCGTTGCCGTGGTGGCTTGAAGGAACAGCTCTGTCCCCAGCTGTTGTAAATCACGTCAGGGGCTTGGAACCTCAAAGGTTTGTGGTCTGACTTGAAGAATTTAAAGCAGAGGAGTGGCGGATTAGACCGGGTGGCCCTGACTATGTGTAGTCAGGGTTTAGGGGAGGGAAATCCATTAGTGAGGACCCCTCAGTTCTGAAGGGGGCTGTTGTTGCCTCCTATCTGTAATTTGAGAGGTGCCCAGCAAGGCCTCTGCTCAAAAATATCTTTTTAATTACCCCTGACACAGTGTCTAAAATCCTGTAATTGAAGAATTCATCTCCGTTAAAACTCAGATTCCCTGACAACCAAGGCTTAGGCAAAATTATGTGTGAGTAACATTTAAAGAAATTGTTCAGACTCTCCCCAGCCCCCACCATTCTTTTCTGAATGACCTTTTCCTTTGCTCTGTGGTATCTCTTCTCCCTTCACATACCCTAGGCTCCGTGTCTCAGTCTGCACTTGATTTCAAGGAAGACTCTGTCCGATGTGACATAGGAGCTTTATGATGCAGTTCTGATCAGGCTGTAGGATGTAACTGTGTTTGTAACTCAGATGCCTGCAGTGATGGAGGAGATTTGTTGGCTCTCACAGTTGAACCCTGGAGAGGTGGGGTCGGCTTAGATGTTCGGCATTAGTCCTCCCCATTTCTGGCATTCTCTCAGCCTTCCCCCCGCCTCCTCTATCCCCTGGGATATCCCCATTGGCCTGATGCTCATTATGGCTGTGACACTAACTACAGCAGTTCCAGGCCTCATACCCACAACTCAGGGAGGCCGAGAGGTCTTGGGCTCCTCTCTGGGGTTTTAGGACACCCCTGAGCCAATGACTAAAGCAGGAGTGTCTGCTAATCCAAGAACCAGTCACTGTGGGCAGGGGGAGGCGTCCTGCTGATGGGCACAGCCCCAGAGCTGTGGGCGTGGGTGGTGGGGTCCTTCTCTCTCAAATCAGGGGAATCCCAGGTACTGTCAATGGGGCTGGGGTTGAGTGGGTTTCAGGGAAGCGCGGAACAATCCGGGCAGCAGATGGGGTATTTGTTTCCTTTGTAGAATGCTAAACAGATGTGGGCACCAGCAAGCTGATAGGAAAGGAACAATTTTCAGAGTGAATTGTGGGGCACCTAAGAGCCCCTAAAACTTATGCCTCCCCCCTCTTCCCCCACACCCACACACACACTCATTCAGTGACTGATCTGCTGGTACGGCTCAAATTGTCCACTGGTTTTTGTCTCGTCTGACACTCCTGTGCCATAGGCATTTGAACCTGGGAGTCTGACGTTTACATAGGTGAGGTGTATAGGTATGTATGGTGGGTGGAACTCCAAAGAGATGTATAACAGATCCTGTTTGCTTAGAACAATTATGCCTTGTTTAAAACTATTCTTTAAAAAATTTCAAGCAGTTTTCCTCATTGAATGTATTAGAATAACTTTATAAACTAGAGTTTGGCAGGAGGGGAAGGAGATGTAAATAAGAGCTATTGGCTAATTAGAATAAATGAATCTTTATTTTTTTTAATGGGAGTTGTTTCATTTCTTAGTTTTTACTTGACTCAGTAGTACAAGGCTTATTGAATTAGAAATCAGAAATCTTGCCAAATAAGACAAAAATATAGAGCATTACAAAATGTTTAACCCGAGGTTTTTTCTTTTCGGCCAACAATATTTTGTTACTATTCACATAAACATTAAAATTAGAATGAGCATGTGCGTCTTCAACAAACATTTGTTATGTGCACGGTGCTTCCTAGTTGCTGGGGATACCGAGAAATAGAAAGCACACTTCCTGTCCTCAGGGAACAGCATATGATCTATTTGGGAAGAAAGGCAAAAACATGGAAAATAAATAGTAGCAGGTCATTCATTGCCTAATTCCACTGGGTGAGATGAAATGAGTATTTAGGGAAGGGCGAGATTGCGAGGGGAAGGGTGGGGGCGGGCCTGCAGAGGGTGGGAGAGGCACAGATACTGGGCAAGGAAGGGGAGGGTGTCGCCAAGTAAGATTGCTCTTGCAGTTGCATTTCATTCAGTTTTCCCTAGAATTCTTAGTACAGCCTTTGGTTTAATTTCAAGATTTTCTTTGTTGTATATTTCCTGTAGAATTGTTAGGATTTGGTCATATGGATCACTTCCAACCATTTGTGTATTTTCCAGTGTTTCCGTAATTATCCCCTATTGCTCTTTCAGAATTGTTTTATGATATAATAATGAGGAAGAAAGCATTGCCAAGAGCAAACTAGAAAAAGGATCAACAGTTACATTTCTTACACAGTAAATGTAGGGACAGTTTCTTGTTGGTAGTTGTTAAAAACGGTTCCATCTACACAGTCACTTTTTTGCATCGTCTTAAAGTGTTTGGGCTGGTTACTACCTGTTGTCTTGGCCTAACACATTCAGACATGAAAGGTTTAGAAAATGAAATCGGCGATCAAATTGGCAGTGTTTCTCACTGGCTTTATTTAACATTGAGTTGTTGGATTCTTCTTCACTTAGTAAATGTAGGAGTAAAGCTAACATTTTCCATTAGTGCCCTTTCTTCCCTTTCAGTTATTTCCTGTCCTTTACTCTTCATGTCTTTCTCCCAAGTCTGTGAGCTCCTTCTGGACAGGGATCATTGAATCCTTGGAGCTTTGGACTGTGCTCAATAAATGCTTAGTGAATGAATGAAAACACCATTCCACGTGTGATTAGAAGGAAATAATGCAGAGGGTATTAGATACAAGGACCTATGTGTGATTTTAATTTTCACATGTAATGTTGAAGAATCTATCTTATTATAGCCACTTCCTTCCATCTTTACCCTGCCGGGAACTAACCTTGACATGAAGGTTGTAAGATTTATAAGCCTAGCAAAGAACTCTTGAACATCAGTTATTTTGTAAGACAGGCCTGTTACCTGTGACATATTAACACATTTGACAATGTGGATGTTCAAATTTTAAAAGCTCTTTGGCCTCCTCTTCCACATAATTAAGTTCTTCTCAGAACAGCTTATATATTATAGATTCCACATGTGTATTTCAGACTAGTCAACACAAGTAAAATTTAACCATGATTACCAGCTTTTCAAAGCCTGCCTTCATTTCCCAGCAGGCAGCTTCCTGTCAGAATTCATTTCCCATTTGGACATTATCTCTCTGACCCACGGTTTTTTGGACACAAGTCATCCTTCACATTTTTGAGTCTACCCATTGTCATAAATCCTTACCTCCTCAGATGCCAAAAGACCCCCGTTATATTCTGAGTGGTAAGATCTATCTAAAACATCAATGGAGAGTAAACTAAAGATATTTAAAGGTTTTTGTTCCAGTGATATTTACAATTTTTAAAAATATGCTTTTAGTATATATCTATCTCTGTTTTTACAGCTTAAAAAATTAAAGTTGGAGTAATATATGCTTTCTGTTTTCCCTCAATTTTTATATAATTAAAATTAAGCTTTGGCAGAGCTGTGGCATAATTAAGTTCAATTTAGGAAACATTTATAGGGACCCTTTTGTTGGCCCCTCCTTACCCTAGTCTCAACAAGAACTGCCCTTCAGTTGTGGACAGTGAGTGTGAGAGAGTGTGATCCAGATGTGACTGCTGAGGAAATTAAAATTCACTGTGGAAGGCGGCTGATTGGGGGAATCTATTTCTTGTTGGATCTTGGAGAAAGTATTAGATGTGTCTTGCAAAGGGGACAGTCATTCCAGGTAAGGGGCACAGAGGTTAGATTCAGCAGGGTATGTGCTGATTCTCAGACAAGGAAGGGACATGATGACAGAGGTCTTTGTCTTCAGGCTGACAGATGTACCAGAGAATGGAGAGATAGGTCCACAGGAAGCATCGTAACTGATGGGCTTACTTGCTGAGGTCCTGTTTCAAGGGTAAAAGAAATGGACATGTGCAGGGAAGGTCAGATCTTCTGTAAATGTGACATGAAACAATCTGATAGCCTCAAAAGCTGGCAGGATATAGGGAAGTAATGCAAAGAGAACTGTCAAGGTTAACTCCAAGGCTGAGGAGCCTAGACAAATAGGAGAATCATGGTGCCATGTTAGCGTAAATGGAGGGTCAGAAAGAGAATTGGACCAGACGGCCTTGAGTGAGCAGATGCCCATGGTTAGGAGGGAAGTCAGCCTAGGAAAGAGCAGAGCAGAGCTAGGAACCTACGGTTTCATAGGAACAAAGGGAAGACAGTGTTTTGAGACAGGGTGAACTAAGAAGTCAGGAAATCAGAGGTCTGAATTTGGTTTTGGACAGAAGGATGAAGTGTTGACCTTTGAAAACTTTAGAATAGCGGTGAAAGTAGGTATTAGATGGCAGACTCTGAAAAGGGAGAAGAGTTTGTATTATTGGTAAGGCTATAATACGAGATCCTTCAGATATTTCCAGTAACAAATACCTTTGAAGGAAATCCACTCCTTACCCGACTAGTGTTATGGAACAAAATGCCAGTATATTATTAATACCTGTAGATTTAAAATGTACCTATTTCTACATCATAACCCAGAAACATTATTTTTACAAACCATTCGGAAATAACATTTTTATTTTCTTTGATTCTACTCTTTCAAAATTTCTCTTATCCCTCTCTGAGATTTATTTCTAGGTCATTGATTCTGGATTTCAAAACTAGTATTTTCTATAAGCTTATTTTATGCCCACTAGAGTTTAAATTCAAACATTTTTCTGACAGTAGCAACTTAAATAGCTTCAGAGACATTTTTTACATCTACATTGCCTTTTTCTTTGTTGATTGTATCTTTCCAAAAATACCTCAGATTGATAGGTCCTGAAATAGTATGCTTATAGTAACAACACAAAAATTGTGTTTGGGCTTTTCAGAATTGAGAAATATACTTTGGCCTTCCTCTGATTTTTGAAGACATCTTTTACTCCTAAAAGGAGCCGATCATGAAAAAAAGACACATGAGGACCCGAGTCACAGGATCTAGTATCTGTTTCCTTCCATGGGGAGGTCAACCCCTAGAGTTTTTCAGCTATGATGTAAGAGGCATTTTTAGAAGGTCATTTAGGTCTCTGTGAAATAAAAAACAACTCAGAGCCCATGAATATACTACTTTGTTCTGTAACTTAGACATCAAGCCTACCATCTGGCGTGATCCCACACTTCAAGATGAAGTCAGGCCTCTCCCTGCGTTCCCTGAGGGCCTGCGTGCTGTGCCCATGGGGACCAGCATCCCCCTTGCATGGGGCTGACTGTCACCTTTCCATCCTCACACTGCCTGTTGTCTAGTGTGTGATGGTATTGCTAGCACCCTGCACCAGCATAATGTGCTGTACACATCCGGTGCTCAGTAAATATTTGATAATCAAGTAAACGGGGTGGTATCAGATTATTGTCCACCCTGGTTCTTATTGTTGTCCTTCCCCACTGCCTTCGGTGTTTGAATTTCTAGAAATGAGCCTGTGCCTCCATATTTTAGAAATATTCTCCATCGGTCGTGCTCATGTGAGATGCACTAGTGTGTGCTCTGTAAGTTCCTGGACGTCACAGACTATAGGTTCTGTCAGTTCATTCCCAAGCCCTAGGGCAGTTCCTGGCAGAACTTAGGTACATGGGGGCTGTCCTGAAACAAATTGAGCCAAAATGCCTCTTTTTCATATTACGTGGCTGGATACTTTCTAGGCAGTCCTCGCGTAATAAATATTTGTAAATAAGTGAATCTAAGTTTTGAGGTAGATATGAATGAGGATAAAATATCGTTTCTTCTGATTGCAGATATAACACTTCAAAGCTTTGAATACTAATTCACACCACCCATGAACATTTATATTTTTAAATAAATGAAATAAATTATTTGCATGCCCAAGCCACCAATTCTGATAGAATTAAAAGTTTGTGGTTTGCTACCTCATAACTGTGGCAGGGACTAGGTCACTTATAATGCTGTGATATTTCTGAGTAACAAATGGCCCTGACACTGGAGCAGGCTAAAGCAGTGAGCATTTCGTATCTGTCCTGTGGCTCGGGAGTCTGGGCGTGGCTTAGCCGTGAATCTGGCTCCTGTTCCCTCCTAAGATGACGTGGGCTGGGACTCTCTTGAAGGCTTGCGTGGGGCGGGCAGTTCACTGCTTCCCTGGCTCACCAGACTCTTGGTGTGTTAGTGCCTGTTGTTTGCAGGAGGCTTCCATTTCTCACCATATCTCACCAAATGCTTTCATCTCTGAGTCCCGGGTGCTCATCATCAGGGCTACTTGAGGGTCTTCAGGACCTGACCTCTGACTTCCTCCAAAGCAAGGGACCCGGGAGAGACAGAGCATGGAGGTCACCCCCGTGCCCAGACTCATGCCGACTCCTGGGGGAGGAGCAGCAAAGAATTCGTGGACATATTCGAAAGCCGCCACCGCCTGTTACATCTGACACTGCTACCTTCGATGCTTTGTCTAGGGTCTGAGGGCGTCTGTGATCCAAGTTATTTATTGCATTTCTTATCCAGGAATAGAAGGTGGCTATCAGAATTTCCGGCTTCTACTTTGTTGTTTCCAGCACAGACTTCCTTTTCATTTTCTTGTATAAGATAATGAGGTATGGTGGTAAAAATCTTAAAGTGTTAGAATCAAAAGATGTCATTTTCTCTCTGCATTTCACACCAGAAGCTTTTCCTGTCTAGAATACCATTCAGAGCTTCTCCTCTCTGAGGAACCTTCTTAATGGAAGTGGGAAGAAGTTTAAGGACTCTGCTCAATTTCCCGATGAGCCAGTGAGCACCACTTAATTGCCACTCACGGACGATTAGAAGACTAGGTGCTCAAGAAAACAGGCCTCCGAGGAGGGGCACCTGACAATCAAAGGAGAGCTTCTCCAAAAATGCACCCAGTGACCATAAGGCAGAATCACCGGCAGTCAGTTGGTGATTTTATACATGAATTTTCAGGAAAACAAGATAGGTCAGGTCAGTGACAGCTACAAGCACAAATGGAAGGGTTAAAAACACACACACATAAAACAACTGAAAAGTTCCTTTTAAGGGAGACAGGTCGCAGGCACCGGGGTTTTTGACATAATCGTCTCATTTCAGTTAAGTTCTCTTTCACTACTTCACCACCACCTGCAGTCAGTCTTCCCGCTTTCACGTACTTTCTCACATGTTGAGTCCGACATTGATGAATATTGTCACAGTTCTCGGTCTGTATCTGTCTGCCCCACTAGATGGGGTAGTGCCCAAGGGGCAGGGCCGCGACTTTCATCTTTGA
Source organism: Craseonycteris thonglongyai (assembly GCA_004027555.1). Taxonomy (NCBI): domain Eukaryota; kingdom Metazoa; phylum Chordata; class Mammalia; order Chiroptera; family Craseonycteridae; genus Craseonycteris; species Craseonycteris thonglongyai. The sequence goes on along the minus strand of PVKE010006981.1, from coordinate 14,847 downwards.
CTCCCTTGTGGTTGAGGCAGTGCCTGACCCTTAGTTGATCTTTATTGTTCGTTCCTGAGTTTACCCAGCCTTGTTTGTAAGTAACTATCATTCCCTTTTTCTCTCTGTGATGAAGTAACATGGCTGAAGCTGCGCAGTATCAGGCAGGGGTTGGGGTTCAGCGCCCGGTCTGTGTTTTGTTCTTCAGCCCAGACGCTCTCGGGGTGACTGTTAAAAGCTCTGTGTCACATCCTTCCAGCCCTTACCTGAGAGAAGTTACTTCCGAGGTGTTTACCCAGAATGAATCACTGTAACTTAAGAGGCTGCCAAAAGGAGACAGTTTGCTGATCAGATAAAAGGGTCCTAAAAATAAGCTGGGTGATGGTCTTCAGCCTGCAAAGGAACTTTTAGTGTTCCCTGATGCTGAGAGTTCCTCACACCCAAGGTGCTAAGGCAAGGACCCCTTTTCCCCCCATTTTTCCAGAGATTTTACCCTGGAAGATGAGCGAATGGAACATGATATTTAAATATAAAGTGGGAGCTCAGTAAAGAGAAGACCGCGTATCAGACCCCCTGACCAAGCTGCCCAGGACTGAGAAGAGGCTCATTGCAGCAGGAGGCCAGGCCCCACATGAGGGAGTGGGAGGAGAGCAGCCACACACAGGTGTTAGGTCTAAATCCACAGGGCCCTGGTGACCGCGTGTGACAGCGTGAGGGAGGTGGCGGAGTCGAGGATGGCTCCGAGGGCTCCGGCCTCGGAGTCTGAGCGCATGGTGGCGCCATTCAGTGTAACAAGGGACACGGGAAAAGGAGCAGGTGCGGGGTTGATGACAAGGCCAATTTGGGATATGTCTGTGGGACAACAGGGAAGATGTTCTATCTAGAAATGGGCATCAAGGTCAGATGGTTCCTTGAAAGAGAAGTTGTCCCAGTCTTCGATGTCGCGGGCCGTTTGACAAGAGCCGGATGGCGCAGGCAGACTCTCGTGGCTGTGCTGTCCTGTTGGGAATCTCTGCTGCTGTCTTTATATCTCAGGTCCTGGATGAGCAGTGAGTGACCGCTTGCTGTGGACGAAAAGGGCCCTTCTAGCACGGCCGGGTCTCCCGGAGGCTGTCAGCTGGAGCTTGCAGTCTTCCGCACCTCCCCCTTTCTTGCTTCGCTGGTTTGCTCTCTATGTTGTCTGTATCTGTTTTGAAATGTCAGTCATTTTTCTTTTTACCAGACAACCACAAATTCATGCTTTTATTGTGTTCTACGTACTTTTGAGCTTATTCTCTTTTCTGTGCTAATCTGATAGCATGATTGCATTGTCTGACTTCAGTTCTTTCCTTACAAATACTGTCTAACTCTTCTGTCTTTAATTAGCTGAATCATTCCTATGTAAACAAATAACAACTGCAGAGTGTGCTACCTACACTCGTGTCTTGTGGAGAGGAATGCACCTCTCGTTTGTTAAATTACAGTCTCTTTAAAAAACGAGATGTGACATATTTTGCCATTTTGTGTGATGCCAGTAGAAACAGAATCACAACTGAAAATTTTATGATTGTTATATCTTTTACTTAATGTTCATTTGAAGAACCAGGGTGGTAGGTGGAGTGGGGACAGCTTTGGATTCAGCCCTGCCACTTGTGGTTTTGGATAAGTTGCCTGAGGACCCTCTCTGTGCCTCAGTGTCCTGTACATAAAATGAAGACAATGTCTGCCTCACGGGTGATGGTAACTAAGTGATGTAATGCAAGTTGCATGTTTAGCGTGATGCCTGGCACATAGTAGGTGCTCTATAACTGTTAGCAAGATCTGTGTGGGAGAAGCTCTCTTGGCCTGTTCACTGGCAGAAAGGAAGCTCCCAGGCCCTGTGTGAGCAATCCTGTGGGTGCCACAGTGTGTTGGCTTCTTGAACATGGGTGGTGTCTGTCCCGTGCACTTACGTGCTTCTCCAACTGACTTAGGTGCAATTGTTCCCAAGCCTGTTCACATTGTTTGTTCTCAAACCTGCTTATGCCCGTTGAACTTGAAATCATGTAATTTAATTAAGTAGTAGACAAATAGAATATAAAAATTACGTTTTGAAGGCTTTGGAAAGACTTTAATAAAGGTTAGTCCCTAAACTTTAAAAAAAATCTGAGGTATACAGGGCTGTTGGAAAATATCCGGCCATGTAATAGGAAACATAGAAGTATCTGTGGCTCGATTTTTTTCCAGACAACCTTTGTATTCACAGTGACCGAAAGTAGAATAGTGGTTGTTTGAGGCTCAGGGGACAGGGGGAAATTGGGAGTTAGAAGGTTCATGGGAACAGAGTTTCAGTTTTGTGAGATGAAGAGTTCTGGCAATAGATGGTTGTGATGGTTGCACAACAGTGTGGATGTCCTCAATATGATTCAACTGTACAGTTAAAAGTGTTATGGTAAGTACTGTTATATGTATTTTATTACAGTTTTTTTAATTTGTCACATTAGCTGTGGGTGAGATGATGTAAAGAATGATGGATGGGCAAGTAAAACAATTTAGAGAGATGCCACCTCGAGGTTGTTTTCCAAGCGTCTTCAGTGGTCCTACTTTCAGGAAGCCGAACTAGGAAGTCACAGGCAATGTGTTTTAGGTGTAGTTTATGCAAGGAGAACAAAGCATGCTCATCCACGGGTTGTTCTCAAAGAGGAAGGCTTTGACATAGATCCAAATATCAGGGAATAGATACGTGTTTATATTTAAATTTTTAATTTAAACATTTATGTCGAATATGTGTCTTCAAAGGGGCCCCGGGACACAGATGCCGAGCCAGAGGTTTGCGTGCGGGCCTCATGTTGGGAGCTCTGGGAACCAGGCTGCATTGGGGAGGGCGGGGGCGGGGAGCAGGGCCCACAGGGAGACTCGCAGCCCAAACGCCAATCAGGATGCGGCAGAGGTAGCCTGTGCCTGTGGTCTTGCTCCCACCAGACACTGGGTGCGGGCTGCCCCCAGAGGAGGGGCCGTCACCGTAGGCAGGGCGACTTCCTGTGTCTGAGCATGATGCCCACAGGTTGTCAGCTGTGAACTCTCAGCAGGGGGATCTGATGGCAGGTCATAGCACCCATCCCGTGTGTCGCCAGTTTTTGAGTGTTTCCCTTCTTCCAGCAGACTCAGAACTTATCTGATTGACTGTTGGCCCAGAGAGCTTTGGATCCGAGCACCGTCATCATTTTTGCATGATCCCCTGAGGGTGTCATTGCATTTGATCTTCTTTACATGTGCCGGTTGTCCCATTAGTGACATAGCAGGTCTGTGCGGCTTAATGACAACTAATGACCGTGTGTGATGTGTTTGAAGCTCAACTGATGTTAGGACTCTGGTGACTTCCAGTCTATATTTTGAGATTCATGAAACCTCAGAGTTTTGTTCCTTAAATTTCCAGGCCTTTTTTGATGACTTAGTATTTGTTGATTTTTGTCTCCGTTTTGATGCTGTAGGTCGTCTTCCTTTCATGCCCTATGACCTGTGGGTCTGTATCTGCATATCCTTCAGTTACTCTTCCGTCTGCCACCAGCATCTGTCCACCCTTGTTCCTTTTACTTCAGCATTTTCACTTCAGACCTGCATCTCTGTGTCCTGACCCCAGGCTCTCAAGGGGAATGGTGGCCAATCTCCAGGATGCACAAATTTCATTTCTAGATATATTCTTTCAACCCTGAAAACAGGAGTCCTGCTTAGGTGGTTGCTCTGTTTGTCTGTTTGTTCACCATCTTAACCACTGTTAAGTATGCATTGCAGTAGTGTAAACGATAATTCGTATTGTTGTATAGACAATCTCTAGAAATTTTTATCTTGCAAAACTGAAACTCTGTACCAATTAAACAACCCACATCTCCCTCCCTCCAGGCCCTGGCTGCCACCATTCTACTTTCTGTTTCTATGAGGTAAACTACTTGTACTTTATGTAAGTAAAATCCTCCAGTACTTATTTTTTTGACTGACTTATTTCACTTAGCATAATATCCTCAAGGTTCATCCACCTTGTGTTGGAATTTCCTTCCTTTTAAAGCTGAGTAATACTCCATTGTATGTGTACACCGAATTTTGTTTATCCATTCATCTGTTTATGGATATAGTTCATCTGTTTATGGATACTTGGGTTACTTCCATCCTTTGACTATTGTGAATAACGCTGCTGTGAACATGGGTGTGCAAGTTTTTGTTTATTTTTAACCATGATGTTTTTTTCTACCATCTTGTAAATGCAAACAAGGAAATCCGAATCCCTTTGCAAATGTGACCACAAATATAACACGAAGACACTGTGATTACCCCAGTGTCTCTCTTCCTTTCCCATTTTGGCATGTGCTGACCTTTTAGTAGGAAGACTATTCAGTCTCGTTTATGCTTAGCCCTTCATTTAGCCATGTTTTGTTGTTCCCTTGGTTTCAAATCTTACCTCTTTAGGCGAGCTGAGGAATGAAGCCTTTCATTTGACTTGTGATCTTGTACATTCTGGAAGCTCATACATGTAATCGTGGAACAAATAAAGCAGCTGGAAGACGTCTTTCCTGAACAAAACCCAAGTGGGGCATTTGGGTGTGAGCCAAGAATTCAGTGGCTGTGGAGGGAGCTGTATAATAAAACGACTGCCTACATTACACCTCCAACAAAGCACTGCTGGCCCAATATGAATGTCCTTCAGGTCATGATCAGATTGAGAGTGGAGACCTTTTACACATTTAATTGCCTGCCCATGAAATAAAGTGTTTACCATAACCTTCCAAAGCCTCTGCACCACGTTAATGACTGTGATAGACCTGCAGGGACAGCAGCGTTGTGACTCAGTGGACCCAGCAATGGAAGGAAATTCGGGGGCTGCTCATTCTGAACCTGGCCTCCCGCTAAATTGCTGTGTGATTCTCGGCAAAACACTGCATATTTCAAGGTCCTACGGTTCTGTTCCTCCAACTAAAATATCGTACTGTAATGCAAACTTAGCTACTAAACCACTAGTAATAAATGAAGCCTTGTATTCACAGGCTCTTCTTAGAGGAAAAAGTTTAATGTCTTGCAGTGATCAAATAAATAGTTTCACTGGACATTTGGACAAGATTGGATATTTACTTTTTATACCCAGATGCATATGTCTGGACTTACACACCCAGGATCAAAAGCTTGGAATGGAGGTAGGTTAAAAAATACATAAAGGAGTGTCCGAGTTTTTAATCGCTTCTCAGTTCATTTAGCCAACTTGAACGATTGCGTAGAGTAGCGCTTCTCACCTTCGGTGCGGAAGTGTCACCTGGAAGGCTTTTTACGCACCCCTTCTGGGGCCTGTCCTCAGAGCTTCCGAGTCAGTGGATCGTGGGCATGCATGCCCTCTTCCACCAGAATTCTCACTGCTTAACACTTAGCCTGTCTCCAGCCAGCCAGGCAAAGTCCACGTGGTGGCAGGACAGACACTGCAGGCTGAGGGCACTGGGCAGAGGCCTGGAAGTGAGGTGCCCAGCCAAGAGGACCTGAAAGATGTGCGGTCAGGCCCGGGCAGGGAGGGCAAGGTGGGGTAAGCTAGATGGGGTAAGTTTATGAATCTCATGAGTGGTTGAAATTGTCAGTTTGAATGAGGTCACATTAGAGGGTCTGTAGAGTGAGAATAATAGACAGCAAGGAGGCTTGGAGAGACGAAAGCCTGCAACTGGCAGTCCGTAGTTGGACAGGCTGGGGGATCCTTGGCCAACACTTAGTTAGTCAGGAGAAAAGTAGAGGGAAACAAAGGCAATGAGGAAGAAAACCTCTGCAGACTCCGACTGAGCAGTGCTTGTTTTCAGCCAGATTGTTTTCACACACTGTTGTTTAACACACTCGGTTTTGGCAAATGGCTTTCGCACCGTATCTAGATCCAAATGAATAGGATTTGGGGGCTGACGAGATGCAGCGTTGTGCTGGGGCGGCTTGTGTAGGCTGTGAAACCCGTTCTGCCCATCTTTTCCCACAGGACACTCAGTGGTGTTACCTTGGTAGCTTTCACTCAGCAAATGCCACAAATCGGGGCGTTCTTACCACCACCACCACCACCACCCCCGCCCCCACGACAGCCAGTTTCCCCCTGCACATTACTGGATGCAACTGACTGAGATGGAAGAAGCCGCCCACGTGTCCCGGGTTTGGGCTTGGGACTCGAACCTGCGTGTCATTTACCAGCACTAGGGGAAGTGAACTTTGGAGTCAGAAGGGTCAGGGTTTGAATCCTGTCATTTTCCTGGCATTTCCAGCAGAGTAAATTGACTTCTCTAAGCCTCAGTTTCCTTACACGTGAAATGGGGTCACTAATATTTAACTTACAGATCAGTTAGAATAATTAATCCTTGAGAGGTAGAAGGTCTTATGATTATTGTAATGAAGTAATGAAGGAGGAGCATGAGGACTTTACATTGATTTTTTTTTTTTAATTTGTGAAGTTTGAGTTGCTTTTGGAGTTGGATGTAGATAATTTTGTAATAACAACTACAGTAGTTAGCATTATTGCATGTTAATTATGTCCTTCTATTAATACATGTCTTACTTCATTTAATCCTCAGAAGAACTCTAGAGGTAGATACCAGCGATGTGATTGCCCCCATTCAAAGCTGAGGAGACTGAGGTTTAAGTGAATCACTGTCTCATGGCCAGATAGTTGGCAAGTGCAGAGAGAGAATATGGAATGAGAGTTTGTCTGCATTCAGGGTCTACATTCTTAACCAATATGCATATGGGGTCTCCACTCGACAGAGACATCTAAGCTAGATGGGGTACGTTTATGACTCTCATGAGTGGTTGAAGTCGTCGGTTTGAATGAGGTCACACTGGAGGGTCCTTAGAGTGAGAATAATAGAGGGCAAGGAGGCCACCCTGGGTAAATGCAGGTATTTACAAGGCATGAGGAGTTTAGAGAAGGAAAGATAGCCAACAGTTTTAGACACCACAAGGAAATTATAAAAGGTCAGAATTAAAAGGGATTCCTTGGATTTGGCCAAATAAAAACCATTGATAATCTTATCAAAAGCACTTTGGATAAGATAATGGAGACAGAGGCCAGATTGCTTTGCGTTGAGAAGTCACTTGATGAGGAGGAAGTAAAGAGAACTGGTGTAAACTACTCTTGAAGAGTAAGATGCTAGACAAGTGACTTGGAAACTACGGAGAGACTGAACAATATGTACATGTTGGGAAGAAGTAGTGAGTAGAAGCGGCGCTATAGGACCATGATTCGCTGAGTCCCCTAGGAGGTTGGGGGAATGCAGTCCAAAGCCTGGTTGAAGAATTGTGACTGCTCTGATGTCAGGTTTGGGTTTCGCAGGTTGGCACCATGGCTCTAGGCTAGGCAGAGGACAAGTAAAACCAGACAGACATTCAAAGACAGAGAATGGAGAGTGGTCAGGGTCCTGGAAGTCTCAAAGATGTTGAAGGGAAGTTGGGAATAAATGAGCAATAGAGTTGTAAGAATAAGGAGTCATGCACAGGGAGTACAATCTTGACATTGAACAATTTATACAAAGCAAAGTTCTGGGTAGTTGAGAAGGTCCCCTATCTGACCATTGAAGGTCAGTTTTTGAACCAAAATGGAGTTGAAGTAATCAGAATTGGGATCAAGGGACTTTAAACCCAGATTTGTGGTTGAGACCTCACTCTGGTATCCTTTTGAGTCTTCATCCACTAAGAATACATCCTTTTAGAATACTTAGTTAATATGTTTATGTCTGAGGAGGTTCCTCCCAAATAAGGGTAGAAACACTCCTGATGGGCAGTGCCATGTTCTTTAATTGGTGTCTGAGAAATCTGATAGAATCTTCCAATTTTTCTCAAGATCTTCTTCCTGGAGTTGGTAGGAGAAGAATGTAAAAGTTCTGGATTCACTTCTCCTTCCAGGGAATGAACAGCTTACACTTTCAGAAGTTAATGAAAATAATCATAGCTGTCATTTGTTGAGCTTTTGCTACAGCCCCTTTATATAGATTATCTCCTTACAACCTTAAAAAAACCTCCACGAGACGGGTATACCTTTTGTCCCTATTTTACAGATGAGGACTCTGAAGAGTCCCTTGTTAAGGCTACTTATCCTGTGAGTGACCGAGCCAGTACTTAAATGAAGGCAGAATTCAAGATCTATGAAAAACTACTGGTTGATGGCAGGGGAGACCTAGGTCAGCCTCACATTGGACGTCAGGATACTCCTGTCTGTGAAGGGAGAGGAAAGTAGCCCCCCTTGGATGCTGTGTCCCAGAGACGCACCACTGGGACTAGGGCTCCCTACTGGACTCCTCTCCCTGGAGTCCTTCCTGCTCCTCACTGGAGCACAGACACACCGTGCCTTTGAGTGTCATCACCCCACACAGCTCTGCTCTCCTAGAATGGTGCCCCTCATGGCCAGGGGCAGCAAGAGACGTTTTCCCAACGCCTTCCACCCCCACCCCAACCCCAGTCGTTAAACCTCCTGTACTTGAAAGAGCTGAGGAATGGCACGAAAGGCATGTCCTTGTATCATTGGCTCTTGGAATTAAGGGAAGGTTGTTTCACACAGACACTGTTGTTATAAAGGAGCTCAGCTGTTCAAAGCATGAGGAAACCTTAGTTCAGGAATGGTTGGATTTGCGTGAGAGGCATGGGGCCTCAAAACAAGCTATTTGTTTCTTTTTCAAGAAAGCTGCACACAAGTTTGCTCGTCCAGCATTATCTACGGACATAGCTCCAAACCATCCACATCTGCTGCTCCTGATCCTGTTCTAGCTACATCATCAGATGCTGATGATCCTGAGGTGATGTCTACCCAGTGAACTCTCTACCTGTACTGTAGCAGTTTTAAATGTGCCTGTGTTGTTGTCTAAGTACCTGAAGTTAAAAAATTATGTTAGCAGAGTTCATTAAGTTGAAAAGTTCATTGAGTGCCACTTAACCAAAATTGCACATTGCATTCACAAAGCTGTTTTTATAATAAAATTATGTTACATTAAGTTAGAGAGAGAGAGAGAGAGAGAGAGAGAGAGAGAGAGAGAGAGAGAGAGAGAAAGGATGGTCAGGAAAAATAAAAGACAAATGCACAGAGACAAAAGCATTAATTTGGTAACGATAAAAAGGAGTTACTTAGTGGGAAAGGAGCTCCTCAACAATCACATTAATTTGCTTCTAAATGAAGGTGCTAGTTGCTGAAAGCCGTTTTCAGGAAATGACGCCTTGTCCCTTGAAGGCCCATTTCCATCTTGCACATTTAGTGACCGCAGTCACCAAGGTCCTGGACGTGGACGAACTCCTGGTGCACATTCAGAAATCAGTGGTGGGAGAGACATGGTGGGCGCCCACTCTTAAAACAGTATGTTGGGCATTTGTTTTCAGCTTATATTTATTGACCAGATGAAGATTTTTATTTTGAGCCTTATCTGCACGAGCAAAAGCATATTTCATGTTGCAAGAAGAAAAACAGCAAAAACAGTTGTGTTTGACTTTTCAAGTTAGGTATATTTCTAAAGAGTATCAGTTTGCAACAAATCCCTAAGCCCTATGACCTCCCTGCCCTACTGCTCCCTGCAGCACATGCGCAGTGCGTGAGAGCTACACCTGGCCAGTCTGCCCCAGAATGGTCCAGAAAGAATACTAAGGAGGGTCTACCTTACTCCTGATCATGGGGCCAGAGAGAAGATACCTAGAGCCAGGTCCCAGAAATAGTAACAAAAATGAAGCCAGGAAATTGAGTTCCAACTAGGACTTAGATTAAAGTCCAGGTGTCATCTCACGGAAGTTGAGCCAAAACCAGGTGTTGCAGGAGGAAGCAGCTGGGAAGCCATAGAGTAAAGAGCAGGGGACTTAGCCACGCAGAAGGGGCCCAGGATGGATTTCAGGTTGGGCAGGCCAGTGCACTGGGCAACCTGGTCGCAGGCACCCAAGCTGGCTTGTGACCTCCTTCCCTGTGTTCATCCATCTAGCCCAGCGGTTCTCTACGTGTGACTTATGGTCCCCAGGGGTCTGTGAGGCCAAGACTGTTTTCATAATGCTCAGGCACTGCTTATGTTGGCTCACTCGGTTGACATTGGCATTGATGATGCAGAAGCTGTGTTGGGTAAACCAGCCTGGATCACATTACCTGTGCTTGCATGAATCAAGGCAGAAGCACTGAACTGGTTTAGTCATCATTGGATTCTTCAGCACCTTCCCCTTCCTGTTACAAAGGAAGTTCCACTTAAGACTGTCCTCGCTGAAGCAAGAAAAGTTGTTTCATTAAATCTCAGACCACAAGTTGCACATGGTTTTAATATTCTGGGACATACCCTTGCAGCCTCTCTGTCACATGCTGTAGCACAGCCATTGTCTCCAGGAGAAGCACTTGCACAATTACATTGAGATCTGAACTGGCCCCTGTCTTAATGGAACACTGATTTTATTTGTAAGAATGACTGACCGACAAACCACCATTATTCAGACTTGAGTACTGGTGAACATTTTCTCAAAAATGAATGAAGTGAGCCTGTCATTTCAAGGAAAAGCAACTGACAGACAATATTTGTTGCCAGTGAAAAAATTGGAGTTTTCAAGTGAAAATTAGAATTTGGGAAACTTGTATCTACCACTGTAAGCTTGACGGGTTCTCAAAACTTAAAGATGTTTCTGATGAATTCAGTGGTGATATTAACAAGTGTGATTTTTTAATATTGTGTAATGAAATGTGTTAACATTTAAAAGTCCTGTATAACTCAGTGAATTAATAATTTTCTGATAACCAATGCATAGTGTTACAAAACCATGCTTGAGTAAAAGATCTATTGATACTACAAGATATGTCAGTGGGTTTTAATGTAACCAGGTATGAAAAGTTAATTGATATGGTTTCGAATTCTATATTACAGCTAGCCTCTAAGAAACTACCACTTACTGAGTTATAGTATCACAAAAGATTATCTACAATTATCTGAAAAGACTATTAAAATACTCCTCTCCTTTCAGCTAGTACATATTTGTGTGAGTCTGTATTTTTCTTTACATACCGTACAAAGGAAATTCAGAAGCAGATATGAGACTAGTTGTAATTTATTATGCAATGCATTTAAGAGAATTGCAAAAAGGTAAAATAATTCTTACTATATTTTAGGGTTTTGGGAAATTTATTCAGTTTTCATAAAAATATGTCAAAATGCAGTGGATCCATTATTTTTAAATGAATTAACATTTGACAGTTCTTTCTGTTTTAATGTTTAGTGTGGTAAATATTGATAAGTGTCACCCACGTAAACAGAAGCTCTTTGGGGTTCTCAGTTTTTAAGAGGGTAAAGGAATCCTGAAGCCCAAAAGTCTGAGAACTGCCGACCTAATACATACTGAGTGCCTAGTGTGTCCTGGGCCTTGGCTGGTCCAGGTGGTATAGTGTGCTGGACACATGTGGCCTTCTCACAGAGCTCACAGTCTCCTACAGCTCAACAGGTACTTCTCATAGAGGGTGCTGAGTGCAGTGAGGGGAGACACACCAGGTGAGAGGGCCACACATGGCAGGGGCACCTGGCCTTGTGTAGGGATGACTTCTGGGAGGATTCACTGTCTCTGCTGATTCCTGAAGGATGAATAAGAGTTAGCCTGGCAAAGAGTAGAAGCTGATTGCTTTGGGGACATGGAAAAGCAGGTAGAAGGTCGACATGCAAGAGACCGTGGCTTCACTGCAAAAGTTAAGGGAGTGGAGTGTAACGGGCATGGTGTGGGGGAGACGGTAAGACACAAAGGTGGACTTGGGGACAGCAGCTGGGTTATGGGTGGCTTTGTGAGTTCAGGAGAGAGGACCTCCTCCTGGGGGAAACAGAGAATCCTGGAGGGTTTTGAGGCAAGAGAGTGACATCAGATCGCATGTTGGACAGATGTCTCTGGCTGTAGAGAATGGAAATCTAGAGGCAGGGAGACCCATTAGGGGGCCTCATGGCAATCAGCTCAAGAGATGATGGCACCTGGGCTAGGGAAAGGCTGAGGTGTTGCAGAGCTGTGGATGGATGTACGAGATACTTTCGTGAGAAGTTTATATATCTAGGTGAATCGATTGGCATGTGGGTAAAGAGGGAAGGGTGGGCATCAAGGTTGAACCTAGGTTTCAGGTTGACACCTGGAAGTGATGACAATGTTTACTGCAGAGGGGACACAGGAGGTGCAGGTTTAAAAAGGAGAAGGCTGAGTTCCGTTTAGGTTACTTAATGACTATCCAAGAGTGATGCCCTTCAGCACTGGGGTATGTGGCCCTGCAGCTGAGAAGGAAGACCTGACTGTCAACACAGATTGAAAATTGTCAGCATACAAATGGTGACTGAAGCCACGGGCTGAGTGAGGTCTCACAGAGAGAGGGTTTAAGCAAGGGAAGACTGCTAAGAGAGGTGTGGGGAGTACCGACATTTAGGATACAAGCCAACAAAGGAGAGTGTGCAAAGATAGCTGTGAAAAGTGCCCAGAGCATGAAGAGAATCCAAAACCTACGTGGTCATTGAGACCAAAGCAGTAGAGTTTCTAGAGGGAAAAAGGGGCCAGTGGTGACCAGCACTGTCAAGAAGTCAGTGAAATGAGGATTCAGAGTATCTTTTTGATTTAGCAACAAAGAGGAAGTTGTTGAGTCATTGACTGACTCTGGAACAATGGCAGTGGAGTGGTAGGCTCCCATAGAGTGAAGAGTGAGGAAGAGGAGAGGGGTAGGCTGGGGAGGGGGGAGGACAGGAGATGTGAAAGAGGGAAAGGGGGAGGGAGGATGGAAGGGAGAGAGAAATAGTTGAGATCATTGTAATTCTATGGGAAGCAGCCCGTTAGAGAAGGTTTAAGATACAAGAGAGAAGGGAAATCAATAGTGAGGTTCAGGGAAGGCTGGGATAGCTCAGTGGTTGAGCACTTGCCTCACAGTCTCGAGGTGAAGGGTTTGATTCCTGGCCCCGGCCCGTGCAAACCCATACGCTGAGCTGCAGCACAACTGGTAGCTGCCGGACAGCTCAATGGGGAAGGTTCTCACCTCCTATGAGGGAGGGAAGCCCTCGGTTCAGTTCTCACTCCACATCCACCTGTGAGCAATGAAACCGTGTCACAACTAATGATGTACAACTATGGAGACTGCTCTGGACCCTCTCCCCTTCTCTCTCTCTCTCTCTCTCTCTCTCTCTCTCAAACAATCATTCATTTTTAAAAATAGAGCGAGGTTCTAGAAGAATCAGGAGGGGAGGGGACTTGGGGAATGATGGAGGAAAAGCATGTCGTAATAGAGAACCAAATTCCATTTAAGGCATGAGGTGGAGAGAGCATTAGCTGAACAAGCTGAAGATGTAGGGCAGTTGAATTAAAAATGGAAGTTCCATGGTGCTCGGTGAAAAGGTTTAGGAAAAGAGTGGGAGTTTAGATTAAAGGGAAAAAGCACAGAGCAGTGTGAGGAGGAAGGTGGGAGAGATGGAAGGTCAGTGGCTCACCAGAGTGGCCAGGCATCACAGTTACAAGAGGCGACAGGAAGGATGTACAGAAAGCTGTAGCTCCTTTTAGATATTGGTAATTTAACTACAGCAATCTTATCTTTTTACACAATAATGCATTTACATCACAACCTAAAACTAACCCGTAACAATAGTGATTCCTTTTAACCACCAAAATGTCATTTTCTGGCCACTTTAATTTATCGTTATGTGTTGTTTACTTTTCTGTTCACCAGGTTAGATCTTCAGTTAGGTTCTTGCCATTAAGAGTTCCCTATGTAGAAAAATTTATTCATTATGAACACATTTATTGCTTCATTGAGTTGCCTATTTAAAATGCAGAGAACCACAAATTAATCGTAGCATTTTTCCATTTTGAAAAAAGTGAATGAATCGGTGCTCTTTTCTTGAATACATCATGTTTTTCTTATATAGTTAACAGTCCAGATTCATGGGTTCCCAGATGCCAGTCCTTGCTTTGTGTATCTTTTTTGTTTTTTGTTTTTTCTTAAGGTTAAATCCTTGCTTGTTTTGATATTTACTCTTTATTGAAAGGATTGCTTCCTAAGCTTTGCATGTGCCATTTTCTGTCAGGGGAAATGCTCAGGCAGATGAAATGGAGACAGTTGCTTTTGGGGGGCAGTTAAGTGGTTAACGGAGACGTTTGTGTCCAAATTCTATTTCTCCGAAGTTAATTATACAAAGTATCAAACAATTTCATTGAAATCGTAAAATAAAGTATCTCGAGTAGCTTCCGTATATAATGAACCTTTTAAGTACTTCCAAATTTCAAGTCTTAGAGCCCTCTACTAAATATCCATTGTGTTTAAGACTTTGGTGTTCGTTGCAGATGCATAATGACATATCCCAACTTCTCTAGATTGCTAATTCTGGTAAGTGTGAATATACCTGTGTTGAATACGTATCACGGTGCACCACCACCGTATAGTAGTAGCACTAGGGCACTGGTAAGTGAGAAACCTGCAGTTAAAGCTTAGTGGGTCTGATCTGAAAGTCAGAGTTTATTCATTTTTATTTCTTCCCATTATAACTCCAGAGAGGCCTTGGGTTCCATTTCTTAACTCATAAAGCGGGTTCCCCCGTAGGTGTCAAAACTGTGGCTGACAGAGAGGACTTTATGACACTAATCCCACCAGGGTCACAGCCCCACCACCATCTCTGTTAAAAAATAGAAGCCTCTCCATTCTCTCTGGTTGTCTCATCCCTGTTCTGCTTTGATCTTTGTTTGTTTTGATGAGCCTCCACCCTTCCCCTCCTTCAGACTTTCCAAGGACATCCCTGGAATCCTTTTCCCATAGTAAATGGACTTTCCTACCCCTTTCAAGAACATTGCATCTGCCTTCTCGCTTTCACTGACATGTGGCTCTTCCCCAAGAGCTTTGCCCAGTGGGTCTTTTGAGCAAACACTGCTCTAGAAACACAGTGCTGTTTGAAGACCACCATTCCCCATCCC
>PVKE010006980.1:0-52297 GCA_004027555.1 Craseonycteris thonglongyai | reverse complement strand
TAATTCATAATACAACAGATAAATACAATCTCAAAAATTACTGAAAACTTATTAAACAAGTTGGGAATTGTATTTCTAAAGACAACATGGCATTTCCAATATCTCCAGTGTTGATGTGCATTTAGGTGAGTCTTGAGGGGAAGGAAGTATCATCTTTTTTTCTTAGTGAAAGAATATTATTCTCTGTTTCTTTGACTTTTATGTGTCCTGGTTTGAACAACTAAGAGAATAATTATTTTAAAAGCATTTTCAAATGCTATCACATATATGCCGTTCTTCTTATGACCTTTTCTAAAATAAACCCTACTATATAGTCTCTTTAAAAAATAGTTAAAAGCCTAAAATATTACATCTGTCCTAAAAAAAAGTTTTCTATCACTCTCCTTATGTTAATTAGTGTTACGTTCTCTCCTTTGCATATGTGCCTTCCACTTTCTACTGTTCTCTCTGTTCCTTATAAGCAAGAACAATCTGTTGGTCCTCCATGAACTGCTTTCAGAGAAAAACCAAGAAAACAGTCACAAGTGACAATAAATTTTAATTTCTTCTGGAGCCCTTTGCTATCAGACGTGATGCTGGATTCTCATAAGGTCCTGCATGATGGTAGCTGGTTCTGTTGAAAACTAAGTGAGTCACATAGACCACATGCGTGTATGGAGTCTTAGATAAAACACGCATGCCCTTTTTGCCCACTTCAGATTATTTACACTGTTCTTTGGTCTTGGTTGAAATTTGGGTACTTGAGTCCCTTGTATGAGTGGTGAATGGAAGCCTGGTTGGTGTCCTCAGTTCAATCAGATCTCTCAACCTTGGTTAGTCTCCGTGGTGGAACAAAGAAAACCATGTCACAGTTCCTCTGCCCATTTGTCAGATGGTCTCAGCACCCTTTTCATGGGTTCACATAGATGTTCTGAAATGAAGGGCGTGCTCCAGTACCCATGCAGTTATCTGGATTAAGCAAAGCCATTTGGAGGTGAGAGGAGACAGTAGCCATCAAAAGCTCTGTTGTGTCTACCTTGTAGGCGTGCTTTGGAACCTCTCATCTTGTGATGCTCTCAAAATGCCAATCATCCAGGACACCCTGGCCGTGTTGACCAATGCAGTGATTATCCCCCACTCGGGCTGGGAGAATTCACCGCTTCAGGAGGATCGGAAAATACAGCTGCATTCCTCACAGGTGCTGCGAAATGCCACTGGATGCCTAAGGTGAGTCTTCTGTCATAGTCACCTCCTTTCGTCATACGCATTCTCTGTTTCTGTATCTTTAATTGCTGTCTTAGCGAGGAGCAGATGTTCTGGAATGATGGACGTTGATACGTCAATGGAGTGTGAGATGCTGGCAAAAATCATTTCTAATGAGGTACAGAAGACACATAGGTATCCTCCACTACTTTGTACCTACACCAGTATTCAACTTATTTAACATGTTTTCTTAGATCTTGGGCAAAAAATTAACATTTCTGTTTTAACCAAAAGTTTAGCTTTCCTTAATTGAAGACAATAGTTCACAATAAAACCCCATGTTATGATATATCGTGCACACAGAATATCCAGGCAGGCCAATTAGGGGAGAGTCCAAAACAAATGCATAGGCATCTAGTTAACTATTGCCAGTAGCCATTTTTATTTTTATATATTTGAAAAAATTTTTGTGTAACTGCAGTAACCTCTAATTCTTAGAATAGCACTTTAATAAGGCCTAATGTATGAAATGTTCTTTTTACTAATAAAAGTAGCAAATGTGTTGTAATTCTCTCCCAAAGCATTTTTACAAAAATCATTTTCTAGACTTCTCTTGATATGCCTGAGAATCATCTTTACGTTTTGTTTAATTTTTACTCTTAGAAAAGAACATAATAATCAAGTTCTAGACTCTAGAAACTGTGCTTCTAAGGCTGTTGTATTATGCCAGAGTTGGAAATCTTTGCTGGATAAACTTAATGATGAGACAGGGGCAAAAGACAGGGTAACTTCAGATACCTAGTCAATAATCTATATTTCAAAACTAAAATGTGTACAGGATTGCTTCAGCTGGGCGGCCTCAAAGCTGCCACTTCTCTAACAGTTGATTGGTTTCTAGGTGCAAAACCCCGTCTCTACTGAGAAGGAATGAAATCGCCCTGGTGACATTAATAATAATTATCTCATGAATATTTATAACAGTGCTCTCAGCCTCCAGTCATGAGCCCGGAGTGTGTGTTTGTGTGAAATGTGCATGCATAGAGGGAGATAAATAGAGTCTGCCTCCATAAATATCGACGTGAGTTCACAGGCAGGAATAGGAAATCCTCTAACGATTTTGCTTTTCCTCAAGGTCACAAAATAATGATCTTTTGACATGATTTTTCTAAATAGATTCCACCCTAAGCCAAATGTTCAGCTCTCCAAAACCCCCTATTGAGCCATTTATTTTATTACCTCTTAAATTCTATTATCTTCAGAAATGTCCCTCCCTATCAGAAGAAATATAACTCTCTGCAAACTAAAACTGTAGGCACTTCTGACCCTTTATGCCTGATGTTTCTATTTCTGTTATTTGCAACTATTATAAGCAGTTTTTCCCTTCTTAGCGTGCTTGACTTGTAATGACTGTCACAATTCCTAACGAAGATTGTGGAAGTCTCTCAGAGTCAATTGTAGAAGTGTAGTCAACAAAGACTTGTTTAGCTTCATCGGTTGCAATTCTCTGTGTATAATTCAGTAACAAAATTATATATTCATGACGTTTGACTTAAGGATGCAGGCCACTGCCATTATGAGCATGCATTCAACATCATTAGATGAAAAGTCAGATGCAGAAGCTAGACCAAGAGAGGTTCGTGGATCCCCTGTGTAGGTCATCTGGCTGGGTTTAGGGTCCAGGATGCGATGTAGAAGAAAGTTAGGTCAGAGCAGGGTGACAATATATCCCCCACTGTTCACATACACAGAGGCTTACCCTGTGCTCCTTCGGCTGCTGGCCAGGAACAATGACATGATAGGAAGCAAAAAATGAACACGTTTTGTCTTTCATTAGCCCAGATGCAACCAGGTTTAGGTTTTCCCACTTTTCTGAGTTTATCATGTGAGTGATGAAGCCAAGCTCATCAGTATACGGTGAAGATTTCACTGCCCTTTAATTTAACTTCTGCCCTTCACAGAAAGAAATGTAATTTCTCTGCTCTTATTTGAATGTGTTTATGACTCATTCCACATTGATGAACAGCTTAAACCACAAAATGGTAGAAAACAGCCCTAAGAAGGGGCTAAAGTTAATTTATTACATAAAGACTCAGTGACTAAAAGGTTTCAATAAACTTCTACTATTATTTGCCACTTATTTAGAACCAATGTTAACAACACATCAGAGAGGTCACAGATGTTTATATCACGATGTAAGAGTCTAGATTTTAGTATGTGAGCTATCTACATTCTTCATTTTTCCAACAAAACCTAGATCTTTATTTATGTTAAAGAAATGACTTGGTATGCTACTCCTGCCTTTCAGCAGTCATATCTGTGGCCATGTGCTGAGTGACTGCTGTGTACCAGGGAGGAACCAGAAGTTAACGTGGCCACAGCTGCTGTTCAGTAACTCAATTACCACAAGAAAATGACACCCAGACAATCAGCCCCAGTGTAATATCTTAGAATGCTGTGATTAGGGTCATTCAGAAGGTAGAACTGGGAAGGGGTTGACTAACTTAGCCAGTGTGGTCAAAAAATTCTTTGAGAATCGGGTGAGACTGGGCTAAGCAGAGAAAGGACCTCACCTATCAATGCAGTGAAAGGGCGTTATGGCCAGACAGAGTGGCAGGCGTGCTGTGACGTGGGGGAATTCTGGGATCTGTGGGTGGTCTACTACCCTGCTACAGCTGGCATGTGGTTCCATCCCACGGGATGGATGGCCTTCAAAACAGAGATAAAGAGAATATGCCCTAGTCTGTAAGGAGCAGAGAGCTACGGCAAGTCTTCGACCAAGAGAGCACACTGGTCAGCTATGTCTGAGAGCAAATGTCTAGGCCAGAGTAGGGACAGATGGGGAGAAGTGACAACGAGAGTGGAGTTGTGAATAGCCAGGGAATGCCCTGTGTGCCTCATTTTTAAGATACCTTCTGTGGATAACAGTGAATATCAATATTTTGTTCTAATTGATTCAATTTAATTGTCACTGATTTATAACTTTACGAACTATTATAGTAGCTGTTTGCATTTAATACACTGAACTTACTGAACATCATAGCTTAGCCTTGCAGATAATAAATGTGCTCAGAACATTTACATTTGCCTCCATATGAGCAATTGTCTTGAATTTCATCTCAAAAGTCATTGTCTTTCTCTTCTTTCTCACCAGAAGCAATAGATAGGCATTGTATAGATACTATGGGTTGCAAAAATACCAAACACAGTGTCTGAATACCACTGGCAACACAGTACACTGTAGAGTATCAGTTGTTTATCCTCTTGATCACATGGCTGGGATCTGTGGCTCATTCCCGCTGCCCGGCATCATGAGAAGGTATCTGGACCACATGTCACTAACCCAAGAGAAGGTCATTCAAAGTATGATTTCTATTGAATGTGTATAGCTCTTGCACCATCATTAAGTGAAGCTATTAGAAGTCGGGGCCGTCCATACGTTGTCTGTTCTTATGTCTATTTTAAGTTCAGTGTCTCATGTTTAGTAAATCATGAAGCCAGTACTTGTACCCACATCCGGACTCCCGATCCAAACCATTCCTGCTGGACCACGTGGAGAGGAAATGCGAAGTTACATGAGAGGCGATGAACAGAACCGTGCTCAGAACAACACGACTAACCGACCGACCAATGTACAGCACGTTCTTTCTGTTGGTTCCTCTAACTTGCTTCTGGATATTTACTGAGTAGCATCCGCTTACCCAGCATCCCTTTTCCCTTTATTTGCCAGCTGCCTTCTTTCTCCTCCGTGCTCTCTTTGCTTCTCCCCTCCTAAGGCCTCAAGTACGGAGCGGGCAGGCGGCCCGGACAGCCTTAGTCATGCAGCGCCATGCTGAGTTCCTTCTCACTACAACGTCTTCAGTCTAAACTTACTGAGTAATGGTGCATTTTTAAAAGCTAAGACTGTATTGTAAGACACATCCAAATACTAAAGTTGACATTATCTTTCCAGAACTCAGGTCCTTTCATTCTTTTACTGATGATTTTTAATGAGTTGATATTTGGGGCTTGTTTCTATAACCAAAGTTTCAAGAATATAAAAAGAAAATGATATGTAACATAGAAGGACATACACTCTTTTCCTAAGGCAGTATGGTGTAATCTAGTGTAGTTTACAAGTCCAGTAGAAAGAGCTTAGAGTAGGTAACAGTAAATTTATCAGATCCTTTTTAAAGGCCATTACTGTGGTTTCTATGCCTAACAGGATTCAAACTTGCTGATGTCATTTCCGAGGGGGAAAGTTGGGTTAAGAATTTAAACAATTACTAGTCTAAAGCAGATCAAACATTTTATTTTTCAGAAAGAAAAAAAAAAATGCTCCACAGGCAAATTTTACCACTTTTGGATGTCCAAAAGCGTATCAGAGTGAAACGTAAGTTAGAAAGCAGGCCTCAGCCTTACTTAGTAAACTGAAATGTGGAACAATCTTGTTCTAAAGGGAGGTGCCCCTTCCCTTTGCCTTCTCTAAAAAGTCATGCTCATCTTCACAGAAACATGTCATGTCATGTTGATAGAGCAAAAGGGTAAACACATATGAACTACAACATGGAACGTTAATACCCCTAGCCCTTTTCCATTTAAAATTCATTTTGGGGTAGGAAGTGGAATTTTTCAAAAGCAGATCTGTCTGTGCAGTATCTGTCACTGATGAAAGAGGATAGAAATGTAAAAAAAAACATCTCTTAAATTTTGCCGGGCGAGCACGTTGATAAGAATGATGGCAGCTGGATCGTGGAGTGCCAGGAGGCATGAGTGGCAGGTGGGGACAGGGCGTTAGTGTGTCCTTATTTCTTCCCCTTTTCTAAATTGTGTTTTTTGCTCCAATTCTGTCTGATTACAGTGTTAATTTCTAATTTAAAAAAAAAACCACACATTTTAAAATATGACCTAAATGAATGTGGTGAATGTTAGAAATGTATAGCATGTAAGTATGCGGGAAGTTGGATTAGTATTTTCTCCTTCATGGCCTTGTGATTAAGGTTTCCTCCCGAGAAATTGCTTTCCTGTGGCCTCAGTCAGGCGATTCAGACCTGGAAGCAGATTCCGTTTTGTGGTCAAGACTGTTTCATGGAACAGTGTATAATCAAATACTTTCTTAACCTGTGGCCAGAATAATCATCACCTTCAACCAAAAATGTGTGTGGACCATCCACGGCCTGAACCTCGGACGGTTGATAAGCTCATGTTGGCTGAGGTTGCTGTAGTGGAATAAATAGCATTTCCCAAAATTCATGTCCACCAGGAAACTCAGCATGTGTCCCTATTTGGAAGCAAGATCTGTATTTAAGTAAAGATGAGGTCCTACTGCATTGGGTGGGCCTTAAATTCAACCAATGGTGTCCTTATAAGAAGGGGGCATGCACCCAGGCACACACTAGAGAGGGCCATGGGAAGACAGAGGCAAAGCTGGGAGTGAGGAGCCAAGGAACATGAAGGACTGTCGGAAACCACTAGAAGCTAGGAAAAGGCAAAGATTCTTCCCTGGAGCCTTCTGAGGGAACGTGGGCCCTGATGACATCTAGACTTCAACTTCTAGCCTCTAGACCTGTGAGAAAATCTAGTTCTGTTGCTTTAAGCCAGCCAGTTTGAGGTACTTAGTTCTGGCAACCCTAGGAAGCTAATGTGGTCCCCCGAATAAGTAACCCAGAGGGGGCTGCAAAGCTCAGGGGCCACAGCAGAGCACAGCACAGGGAAGGAAAAAGGATAAATAACTCAAAGAACCTGCCTGTCCCCAAATGATGCCCACACACTGGAACAGATGACCCAGATAGGGGACTGTTGTCCTTTGTGCACCAGGCCATTCCCCATTCCCCTGCATAGCTCAGGTGCAAAGCAAATTACCTCCTATAGAAGGATTGGACTCTGCAACCCGGATGTGGCTGCCCCTGCCCGAGAGGGTTCAAGTTCAACCACTGGGCTGACAGCTGTGAAGTAAGTGTCTCCGCATGTGCAGACCCAGTTGTGTGTTCTGCTCCCGTGGATGAGCCTCTCCTCTCCCTCCTAGCTTTGAGCTACCTCCTGAGAGTTGCGTGGGTTTGTCTGATACTACAGAAGGCTGGAAGTCATTGGTAAGATGGGCACCAGCAGAGAACAGGACACAGTGAGAGGATCTTAAGGAAGCCGGCCCCGGTAGCATGGCACAGAATGGATGCGTCCTCCTTGGGTGTAATAAAACATGACTGTACTTCCCATTTATACTATCACAGATCAATATAGTAGATCCCTGTCATGGCCATGATCATCATTTCAGAGTGAACAATGGATGAAGCCCCCAAGGACCCTCTTTTACTCTTTCATCTGCCAGCTCAGTAAGACAACTCCAATCAACTTGACCGTGTAGCTGGCTCACATTTCGTCACACAGACCTGGGACTTCATCTGCCCTCGAAGTATTTGCATAAGGCTGGCGTTGCTAACTTCCACATCTCATTTTCTGGTGCCGCCGAGTCATTTTTGTATTTTTATTATTCTGTTCCCCCTTCAGCATCTTGTCCTAAAAGACAACAATATATGGCCCTAATACTTTCCATCTATCTTTGTGGACACAAGAACGTTATTAAGCCCTATCATAGGAACCGCACTGCGTGTTTGCTTATGAGTGTAATTAAACTCACACCCTCAATTAGTCATTTTAACCCATGTAATGGATGAGCACTGGGTCCCATGGAGCCTCTAATTTTGGAGTGACCTTGAGAAAACACTGTCCCCAAATACTGCTAGTGATAATCACACTCTGTCTGGAAGGCCCCCAAGGACATGTAGTTCATGTGGTTTACTCGTGCATGCACCACAGATAAGAAGAGGGGTTATTATTATCTTCATGTTATGTTCAGTTGGTTGCCAGTATTATTCATCTAAGAAGAACCTTTTTCAAAAGCATTTTCTAAGGCTTGTATGAGCTGCCCTGGCATGTGGCAGCGGAATGGCACACTTGCTTCCAGGTACTTAAAAAAGGAATGACCTCGTCTATGTGGGTGCCGCTCACCCGACTCACACCCCATTTTCCAACACCTGGTCCTAAAGCAGAGAGGCCTCTCACCCGAGCAGGTCTCCCCTTCTGATCAGCGTGTCTATTATTAGGATGCAAAGTGAATGGTTTTTGGGGGTCATGACTCAGCAAGGAATGTCCTTGTCGAAGGAAGGGACAGAGTTCTGGGGGGAGTAGCTATGGAGTTTGCCATCGAAAGCAATGCATTACGACGTTAAGACAAGCTGGGGCTCTGAGTCCAGTTAGGCTGCCCCACGACCGGACAGGGATGGGGGGGGGGGAGTCTAAATAAAGCCTCAGAAGGAAATATTCTCTTATTCAAGGCTGACCAAGCTCCCTCCTACCAATACAGTCTTTCTTTATCTATAAAATGCTTTTCACTGTTACTTGGTTTACTGTTACCTCTTGTAGCCCTGAAGTTTTCTGTGTCTGCAGGATTTTGCATCTCTCCTATCTGCTTTGTTAGGAGGAGTCTAAAGAAGGTGGTTATTTTTTCAGTTCTTTTAGATCTTTCCGTCACCCAAGAAGACTATCTATAACTATGCAACGTTCTTCCTGGCATCTGTGTTTCATAAAATTGTAATTGGGATCATTTCTCATTTCTCCCCAAACATTATTTTGTTTCCCTCAGAAAAAAAGTAATGATTTATCTAAAATATAAATGATTAATATAAAATATCGTAGTATGCTATTTCTTCTTAAGTACCCAACATCTATTTCTGCAAAATTTGATCTTAGTTATGAAAATTTGCAGGACCTAACTAAAATTTGTATTAAATTATTTATCCTATGATTTGGTTGCAAATATGGACTTCTTTTAAAAGGACAAGCAAATGTTAAATTTTCTCTTTTCAATATGAATAGTCATTCTTCCTATTAGAATATGAATATTCAAATATTTCCATTAGTATGAACAAATTGCTTCCTTTGAAAAAAGATTAAAGAAAAAGCTTATTTAATTCCCAATTGGTAAACAATGGAGTTTAATATTTATTTCTATAAAACATTGGATAGTAGGGTGTTAACTCCCTGATGAATAAAAAGCAAACGGTAAGAGATGGTCTATTCTTAAAATCTTCATAACTTCTTTAATATTAAAAAACATAATTTTCCCTCCTGCTGCCTCCCAAATTATATTACATTGCATCAGAAGTACCTTCCCTGGAGGAAAAGCAAAGAAACAAGTCTATTAACCAGAAATTGGAGAAGAAAGAGCTCACCAAGCAGTTTCAATTATTTGACATGTACTAAGCCACCCCAATATTTTCACACATCTATTTCCGATCCATTTCTCCTTTTCCTTTTCAAAGCGGCACTTATTTTAAGGTAAATAAAGCCAGCATTTACCAGAGTTGGGACCAAACAACCAAGGAGATGAGCACAACTCATCCAAGAACAAGCCGAGTGTGTGGGGAAGCCAGCCCACATTAACTGAAGACCTCCCGCTTGCAGCTGGGATTGCTCGGGGAGGAAAGAGAAGCCTAACCCGTGAGAGCCACGAGTCCCGCTCTCCACGGGCCCCGTTATCACTGCAGACGTCACGCCAACTGCCCACAGCCTGTGTCTTCGTCCTCTTGCTTCGCTCGTCCTCCTTTTCTGAAGTGTCATTGCTCTTTAATTAACCGAGAACATTCGAGACAAGTTTCATCTTTTGCTGAGTTGACCATGAATACTTGATACAAAAGAGTGGAAAAGGTTTGATTTGTCACTCTAGTCTCACAGACCCCCTTTCCTGGGTCTAAGTCACCTTGCAGGCATGCTGAGGTGACCGTGACTGTTTGACTCAGGACATTTGACACCGCTGTGGGTGAGGGCTGACGGGGACGTCAGTTTCCTGAGTTTCTCTCCGTCGCCCCTTGGAATGGTGACAGAGGACAGGGCTATGGCAGCGTGAGGACCGTAGGAAGAGGAGGTCCAGGAGGGGTCAATGGAGAGAGTCCTTGGTTTCCTGCACTTCCTCCTGGAGCTCCTAGTGGCCTCTCAGTGACCAGATTGTCATCAGCTCAGGAAGTTGCTCATTCTGAAAACAGAGAATTGGGGGAGCTACTGAAAGCAAAAAAAAATCATTATTCCTTAGTTCTTTTCGGGAAGTTCTTGTACTAACCTGGAAGAAGCTTCTGGAAATACCAACTAAAATGTTTTCCTTAAGCAGAGACAAGCTGAAGAGAGGGCAGCCCTGCACAGATTTCACGCGTGGTCTACATTTTCTTGCCTCTGAGAGACTGAAGCGAAAGAAGCAGCGATGATAATAACAGGTGCTAATGGACTGACAACCTTCAACACTGGATTTTCAGGACGCTGTGCTTTTCCGCCTGTGTCATAAATTCATTTTCGGGTTTTCAGTCCACTAAGTAAAAGGACAGATATGCCAAGACTTCACATTAACCCCACGTCCTTCATTATTGTCTGTTGTCCCACAGAGGTAAAATGCGTCATTATTCCCCATTAGCAAGCACTCAACCAGGACCAGAGAGGAGCTATATTCACGCAAAAATGGTGTGTGAGAATGGCCTGCTGATTAACCACCCTCCATTATCCTCCAGAACAGTCCTGTCTGGACTTTCGTGTCCAGACTGTTGTTCTTCCTGGGGTTCCATTTGGCCTGACCTTATTTTGGACCAACATTGTAATTGGTAATTGCAGGCTAATTTATGCAGATAAGCCAGGGTCCTGCTCAGTGAAGTCACTGTCACCGTGATTGGTCCACGGCTCTGAGAGCTCTCTATTTTGCACAAGTTTGGGTCAAGTGGTTGGAGCCCAGGCAGCTTACTGCAAACAAATAATTATTTCCCGTAAGAAAAAGCATCACGCCCTTTCCGGGCCTGCCAGGAGGCATGACTCGTGGTCTGTCGCATGAAGGGAGTACTCTGGTTTTGCAGGAAACTGGTTCCAGGCCTTTGCTCAGGATCCTCGCAGGCCCTGAAGGGCAGTGACTGTCCTTAGCAGGCACAAAAGCAGGGCTCATCCATTTCTTCCTAGAGCAAAGAGGAACTACTTCTTCTCTGCAGGCAGCACTATCATCCTGACTAGCGAGCATGATTAAATGTCACTCATCCTTGACCCCTGTCACTCCCAAGTGGCGAAATAGAGTAAGAGGCGGTGCTTCCTGAGTC
Organism: Craseonycteris thonglongyai; assembly: GCA_004027555.1. NCBI lineage: Eukaryota > Metazoa > Chordata > Mammalia > Chiroptera > Craseonycteridae > Craseonycteris > Craseonycteris thonglongyai. The sequence continues at coordinate 41,018 of PVKE010006980.1, read as the reverse complement.
GGAGGAGTAGTGTCCTCAGCCACGAGCAACAGGGAAAGGCTCATGAAGGGGCTGACGCTGGGGGTTGTTACGGTTCCCCAGGGCCCATTCCTACTTGACGGGAGATCGGCGAGACAAACTATGGAGACAAATTATGGTCATGTCTCCTCTCAAACACCCAGGCAGGTTCCCCTGTGAGCTTCGGGACAGAGACTTTTGGGTGACAGCTGACCACCTCTACCACCGAGGCCTGCAGGGAACAGCTGCTCAGAAAGGCGAAGCCGTGGGTCCAAGTCACCCACATGGCCAGCAGGACGGGAGCTCTGTTGGATGGAGAGAACCTCTTACATCTCACTCTCAAGGCCCGAAAGCTTCCTCCGCTTTCTTTAGAAATGTTTACGTGCCCAGGGCTCTAACTCAAGTGTAGCCAAAGGCAGAAAAGCACAAAGAAGATATCGGATTAGTCCAAGCAGCAGCAAAAACACGTCCCTCGGCCCAGTGGGCACGTTGAAGTTGCACTCCAGCATGATCTTCCATTTCCTCAGCGTTTCCTTCTCTACCCGTTTCATTTATAAAAGAATGCAGGGGAAGCCGGGAGGGCTCAGTGGGTTAGGCGCTCGCTTTGCAGCCCTGGAGACCGAGGATCAAATCCCTGCTCTGGTCCATGAGGACCCACATGCTGAGCTGGGGAGTGCCCCCAGTTCAGTTCTTGCCGGGACCTATGTGGGAGGCTCCCGGCCCAGTTCCTGCCCTGCACAGCCCTGTGCCCACCTGTGGAGTGAAATTTTATGGAAAACTAATGTCAACTATGGAGACGGCTCTGGGGCCTCCTCCTTCTCTCTGTCTGTCTGTCTGTCTGTCAAAACCAATAAAAATAAATCTTTTAAAAGAATGCAGATGAAATTCATATAACATTAAGTTAACCATTTAGAACAGGGCCGTGGCATTCATACCTGCACCTCATCCTGCAACCACCTCTTTCTAGTTCTAAAATGTTTTCGTCACCCCAAAGGATACTTAGTACCCATCAACAGTCACGGCCCACTCTCCGCTCTCCATCCCGTAGACCCTGGCAAGCAGTTCTGCGTTTATGGATTTGGTCACTGGCTTCTTTCACGTAGCATGATTTCAAATGTCATATTGTCGCACGTATGTGTACTCAGTTCCTTTTTACAGAGGAATGCCATTCCATCAGGTGGATGAGAGCACGTTGCTTTATCCCTTCTTCCATGGTCGTTTGGGCTGTGTCCACCCTTTGGCTTCTGTGACTGATGCTGCTGTTGACCGGCGTGTCTGTGGATTGGTGTGGGTACCTGTTTTCAGTTCTTTGGGGCGCACACTTAGGAGGGGAATGGCTGGGTCATATGGTCCCTCTGTGTGTAACTTTTTGAGGAGCTGTCAGACTGCTCTCCAGTGTCCTCATCCCATTGTATGTGCATCCATCACCACAACATTCTCTGGTCTAGACTGTTCTCTTTTTTTCTCCCATTATTTGTCTTTCCTTTTTGGAGCAGTTTTCTCTCCAACTGTTGGATTTTTAAGGCCATTTCTTTCTTTCACTCTGCATGGATCCTTAGAAGAAAGGGACTACGTGAACGGCAACAGTTTTTCTTTTAAAACTCACTGCAGCTATGTGTACAAAGCTGGTCAGACCCCCCAAGTCCCAGCCCCATGCTGGACCCCTCTGCCCTCACTGTGTGAGCAATTCTGGCTCCCTTTTCATTATTCTATTCACTGAGATCCTTTCTACCTCAGGACCTTCACACGCCACTCCCAGCACCTGGATGACGTTATTCCTTCTTTATCTTTGTATCTCAGCTTATTCATAGAGACCTTCCTGGGTACCTGACCCTCCCATATACACTAGGCCTTCCCTGCTGCCTTTCAAGCTCTGGGCTTTTGATCAGACCCTCTGACATTGAAGATAATGTCCTTGCCCATGTGTACACATGTTTAAGGCCAATTGCTGCACAAGCTGCATTCTTATCTACACAAGGAGTATGTCTTTTATTATTATAGGTTCCCCAGCCCTACATCTATGGTGGACCCCTGACAAATAGATCATAACTGAATGAGTGAGTAAATGGCCCTTCTCCTGCTGATTTGGTGGCTGGCTAATAAGGGTCCTATGCTAATTCTCAACAAAGTAAGGAACCTATTAATTCCCACCAGTGACTCATAAAATCTTCCCAGTTGCACAGGTAACTTTACTTGCATGATCACTAGGTTGCACACGAGATTAATTTCTTGCTTAGGGCCACATACCCATTGTTTTCCTGTGAGGATATTTGTGATATTTCTTCTAAGTAAAACCACCATGTCAATCAGTTTTACCAAGTAACAGATCTTTCTCTTGGACAGTCTTTGCTGGCCTGCCGAGTACATTTTGTCCTTGGAGTTTGCTCATATTGCCCTTGATTCTTAAGACACCGAATTCCTGGTCTACTTCCTGGGGAGGGACCTGCTGGGCTGTTGGCTCATCAGCACCGTTAAATAACCAAAAATGAAATCACTGTAGTGCTTTATGGGCAAGAAACTCTTTAATACCTCTAATCATCACCAAATTCTCTTGACAGCTTTATGAAGGACAGGCCAGTATGTGTTTTCTGCTTTTAAATAAGAAGAACCTGAAGCTTGGAGGGGTTGAGCAGTTTGTCCTAGAGCTCATGGTAGGACGTGACCCAGGATTCTACCCTGCGCTTTCAGAGTCCAAGGAGAACGCTCTCCCATGACGTCACCGCCTTGCAGTCAGGCTATGACTGCACTAAACGTGCACCTGTCCACCATGCTTCAAAATAATTACAACACTCATCACCATCTCATCGTCTCTTCCTTGGCCAAGTGCTAAATCAGCAGTTTAGGGCAACTTCTGTGTTCAAGCCACTCCGTTTGTAGTACTCTGTTACAGCTTCCTGAGCAAACGGTTCCTGTGGTGGAAGCTCATAGGAAGGGGAGGGGAAGTTCTGAGAGTTATGATGAAAATGGAAGCCAGGAAAAGGGGTACACCATCCCCGGAGCTATGGGGGCCTTGGATGAATTAATATAGCAGCTTTCCGTGTACCACACTGGGTTTGTTATATGTGTTCTGATTTTCTCTTTGTGAAAGTAGGTCCCTCTCACCTCTGCCTGAGTGAAATGTCAAAGGGAAGAGAATGGTGGTTGGGGAGGGGGTTATAAGTCTGGCTTCAATGTACTTTACAGACTGTGTCACCTCATCCTCCCAAAACCTTAACCCACTTTACAGATGGAGAAACTGAGGGTTAGAATAGTTAAATGTGTTGCCCAAGGCCAGGCAGATAATAATAGTTGCTTTTTGGCACCAAAGCTTTTCTGCTCCCCTAGACTATCTCTTGGGGTATAAAATTCTTCCATTCTTTGCAAGTGAATGTCAGAATTCATAAACATGACATTACACACATCAGGACCTGCCAAGGTAGCGGTGTGTCGGTATCCCTGGTATGGTCTTCTCACTGCTCATATCTTTGTCCCAGCTCTTCATGAAACCGCATTGCCTTCAACTGCAGAGTCTCTGGCTTGGAAGTCCTTTAACATGCTTGAGATAAGACTGTCACTGGTCTGTCTCTGAGCTTTCCATGGAATGCGGTCAGGGAAGCAGAAGGCGGTAGGAGGCTACTCAGTCGCTGGCTTTCCATTTTATTTGCTTTCTGTGGCGAGAGCACATTAGTATTGGTGTTGCGTAGCGCTTTTGTTTGCTTTCCAGTCTTGCAAGTTATCATCTATTTGGCAAGCAAGGAAATCAATTACAAGCAGGCCGGAACCGGCGCTGGATGGCAGTGGCTGCCTGCCACCGGCACAGGCTCCTGCATGTGGACACACTGGCCAGGGTACCTGTCTGGTTCTCTCCTCACCCGGATGAGAGCTCATCCTCACTTTGTCAGCTGGCACGGCTGCCCTGCCCTCCCGCAGTGCCTCCTTGCATGCCCCATGCCTGTCCGGGTCCCCTGTGACCGGAGGGCAGAGTGCTGGTGCAAATGCCAACTAGTGACATCAGTGTGCAGGGAAGACAGGGCTCAAGGTGAAGGACAACGTATTTCTCCAGTGCATTAACCAGTGTGTCTCGGTGCCCAACGTGCTGCAAGGGGACAGAGCGGCTGAGAGAGTGTCCATGACGGGCCTACCTACCGTCCCTGAGCCGCATCCGTGTGCGGGAAGAGGGCACTTGTTCTAAGAATACAGTGAGTCTAGATTCCTTTGGTGCTGGAATGAACCAACACAACACATTTGATTTTTAGCGCATGCTGTGATGGTATCTGTGATCAAATAGTGTGTTGTGTTTCTCGGAGAATGTTAAGGAAATAGGTCTAGTGGTCTAATAACTGGCCTTTTTGTGTGATATATAAAGGTTCTCTCCCTGCCTCCCCTTTGCACAAAAACGGAATCGTTCCACTCTGTTTTCTGTGATTGTTTTCTTGCCTGATTAGCAGATCTCCAGAACCTTTGCATATTAGCCCATTATCAAAGGATCGAAAGTAAGAGGAATGGTATTAAGAAGAGTGTTAGAAAAAGCTTGCATTTCTAGATAATGTTTTCTAGGTTATTTTTATGGTGCCTTGGCACCATGCCATTTTTGCCACGAGGTCACTTTATGTAGTTGGTACCAGAGTTTGAAGAACCATAATCATTTATGGAGAGCAGTGCAGCCAGAAGTCCTGTGCCCTGGGCTGATGTGGAGGGCACAAGTCCCCTCTCTTGTGTTCCAGTCATTCGCAGGTGGCCCTTGAGTGGCTCAGTGCACAGTTGTTAAATAAAACCTTAACCCTTGCTCAGCTTCAAAAGAGATGCTAGTGCCATACAGGTGATAATCCCTCTGCAGCTGTCACTTAGCGTGACAATGAGAAACAATGAAACTAAAGTCTTCGTGGCCCACCTGAGACCCATTTTTAGTGAGTCTGTGTGGCCCCTCGCGCTCTTTGCTATGTGGCCGTTCCCTGCAGTGGTACAGTTCTTGGATTTGTGAACATTGCTCCGTTCACAACTAAAGGCATAGAAAGGACTTGTACACCTGTGTGCACCTGTGTATCGTCCTGCACTCATGCTGAGGGTCGGCCATCTGGTAGTAGGAGACCAGGCGAAGTCACCTACAGCTGACCTGGAGTTGGTAAGGAACGCGGTTAGGTGACCACTCCTGCAACAGGAGGCATCGGACAATCCCAGCGATGACGTCTTGTCATTCAGAGCATCAAAAATGCCTCCGTTTGAAGATGTAGCATGTTTATCTATGTAAAAGTTTTGAAACGCACAGAAAGTCAAAATGAACTTTTACAAAAGATATCACAGCAAGGTTTTTCTGTCAGTCTGCCGTGGGTTGTATGATGGCCGTCGTTTTCCACTGCTGCTATCACAAATGACCACAAACCTGGCAGGTTCTGTCGATTCAACTTTTGCATCTCAGAGTGGCGTGCATCAGAAGTCCAGGGGGCAGGGCTGGCTTCTAGGCTTGAAGTCTCTCAAGTTCAAAGTCAAGTGTCTGCCAGCAGGCTTGGACCGGAAGCTCTGGGAAGGATCCTTCCTGGCTCACTCCGTTGTTGGCCAGATTCAATTCCCGAGCAGCTGTAGGCCCACGGCCTCTGCTAAGGTGACCAGACGTCCCGCTTTTGGCGGGACAGTCCCGATTTTTAACAACATGTCCTGCGTCCTGCGTTGTTTTAAAAAAGTCCCGATGTTTGGAAAGAATTCACGACAAGCTAGGGAACGGCGGGAGATAGACCCAATTTTTCATCAAGAACCCCCTCCCCCCCGGTCAATGGTGTCCCGCTTTACCAATGTTACAATCTGGTCACCTTAGCTCCTGTTGCCTGCCAGGTGCCTTCAGCAGTGAAGATCACCACAGGCTCTGGCTCCAGGCCACTTTCCTCAGAGCCAACAGTGTCAGACCCTCCTCTTCTTCCCTCCCCTCCCCTCCTTGCTCTCAGCCACGTCTCTCAGCCGCACACTGTTGCCTTATCTTCAGCGCAGGCGATGACATTGGGCTCAGCGGGATCATCCAGGCTCATCACTGTCCTAATTCCGCCAGCAAAGCCCCTTCACAGCAGTGCCTAGACGGGTCTTTGATGGAACAACCAGGGGCAGCAATTTTGAAGGGACAGCTTTCGAATTCTCCTTGCCACATGGAGGAGAAAAAGTCCAGTCGTGACCATAGTGGAGGCCAGCCTTTAAACTATTTAGGTCAAGGGTGTCTGATCTTTTGGCGTCACTGGGCCACATCGGAAGAAGACGAATTGTTTGGGGGCCACACATAAAATACACTAACACAAACAATAGCTGATGAGCTTTAAAAAAATTATGCAAAATCTCATAAATGTTTTAAGTACGTTTACGAGTTCGTGTTGGGCCGCATTCTAAGCCCTCCGGGGCTGCATGCAGCCCTCAGGCTGTGGGTTGGACAAGCTTGATCTCGGTGCTATAGGAGCCTCGATTTTAAAATGCAAAAGCTCTTTGAACTGCTCCAACACCCACGTTTCCAACATTTCACCCAAACTGCTAATAAGACCAGCATGTAAAGTTCAAAGACCACCATGGCCCTTGGCACTCGTTTGGGCACCCAGCTTCTGCTTTCTTCTAGTAAGTCTTTCAGAAAGTTCTTCCAGGGATGCAAACCTGTATTTCAGTAATCGAGATTACACATATTCTCTTCTCCCTTTCAGAAAAATACTAAAGGGCCAAGTCATCTTAATTTTCCTAAGGTTTCTGCTTTGTTTTGTTTTTGTTTTTTTCATATACGAAGTAGATTTGTATTCTTATAGTTTCTCCTCTTCTTCCTAGAACCCACTACCCCTACACCAGATACTTCCATTCTAAAACAAGATGACAGTAGGGTCATCCACAGACACCCTGGGCAGTTTTAATTAATGTTTGGCCAAATAAAGATTGCCTTTGTTTGTTTCACCTAGCTAGAACTACACAATAATCTCTGGCCACATTAACTGGAATCTGGATCGTTTTTAATTGTTCATCTTGTTTTGGCACAAGTAAATGATTGCTAAAGTGACTCATGAAAATTCTAACTTCATGAGATAGCGATTGGGAGAGAGAGAAGTTATCTACAAGATCAAAGGAAAAGTGGTTTTTACTTCGAATCACTTCCTTCTCCTTTGGACATGAGACTTAACCATTTTGATCCAGGCACTATTTTTAGTATTTTTGCCACAGATTTAAGTAGACAATTGGCCTGCAGGAGCAGATGACTGGAATTTTCTCTTCCTCTGTCCCTACCTGCTGGCTACCTAGTCTCATCATTTAACCTTTCTATGCTGAGCAAGGCCCAGGAGCAGACCTTAGCCATTGCAAAAATGTGGATGGCAGCAGAACGCAGGTCACACCCAGAACCAAGCCGTCTGGAAGTGTCCAGGAATTGCACAGGAGCATAATGGGGTAGAAGAGAGAGGGCCTCAGATACAAGATCAATTGCAGTTCTTTCATCTGAAGATACCTTCTCGATTGTTCTCATTGATGTCCAGGAAGGTGTCAGTGAGTGGTCGAAGCAAACATGAAAACCAGACAGGGACCTGGGGGAAACTTATCACCTACGTAAGAAAGCGAGTTATCCTAAATCACATTTGTTCCCAGCTTTACACAGTCTTTGAAATATGATTTGTTCAAAGTTTCTACAAGTAAATAGACTGAAAGATTACATGACTGCATGTGGGGAATTAGGTGATGAATTGAAATGAGAGTCAGAAGAGTTGATTTATTAACAACTATTAATAATCCAGAACATAAGACCAAATCTTGAAATGCTTCAAACCCACAATCTGACATTTAAAGGCAAGTAAGTAGTCAATTACCTTTAATGCCTTTATTGGTCAGCTTTGTTCTCCCACTTCTTAGAAAACAGGACTGGAAATACAAAGAACTGGGTAGTCTTGAAATTGCTCTCTTTTTTTTAATTTAGTCATGACGCATGTTTTCCTGGAAGCCGCCTGCTTGGTGAATTGAATACTCCATTTCTATTCGGTAGTGTTTCCTAGCATATTAATTTATTATATGGATTTAAAGCTTGGGTTCTGTGACTTACATGAACTTGTGCCTGATTGATGAGAAATAATTCAATTCAGACAAGAAGGAAGAAAACACTGGTTTTTATTCATTTTTTAACTTAATTTGCATTTGAATCCCTGACCGACATGGTCTTTTTTGATGCTGATATATTTGTAATGGTGGGGCCTGGGGCCTTGGCTGGCAAATGGTTCTGTCCTCAGGAAGTGCTTGCTGGAGCGGGGTTCGGTGGGGGGGTGTACTTGATGGGAAGCCCCCACATAGCAAGCAGAGGTGTCAGGACCAAGTGTGGATGTGGGGGCTTCCAACGTGAGATGTACCTCGATTCTAACTCAACACAGTAGAGCAACGAGTCCGCCACCCATGTGCCGTTGTGGAACGTGCTGGACATAAGTGGAATATACGGTGATCGGACCATGGGCCCTGCTCCAAGTTTGAGATGTGGGCTGGTAGCCAAACACTCCAGGCTCTGGGAGTACAGCTCAGTCCTCACATCCTACACATCGGGAGGTGACAGCTGTGGGTATTCACGGAGCCACTGGCACAATTAAGTCGACAGGTAACTGGTTTAGCCACGCAGCATTGACCCGCTTCTTCCCTGTGATTTCCTTGTAAGTTAGCCCCATGGGTAGCTTTGAGCAGGCATTTCATAGAGAAGTTAACACTGTACCAATCATGAATTTTAATTGTAATTGTGTCACTAAAACCCTAGGTAGTCCTTGGCGGTGATAGGGTGTCTTTTAACTCAGGGATGGCTGGTTCTGGCCTGGCTTCTCAGGCTCAGGGCACACAGAGGCAGAGCCATGTCTCCAAGGCACGGGTCAGGTGTGTCAAACAGCCAGGGTCGCCTCCCTGTATGATTTGGGGGAGGGGATAATTACCAAGCCCTCGCTGTCCTGATTTACAAAGAGATGACCAACCTGGGGAGAGGACAGGAAGGTGCACAGTGGGAATCCAAACAGCAAGACTGTGCTAATCTGTAAAAACTAAGAAAAGGAAGGAAGGGAGGAGGGGAGGGAAAAGAGAGGAGGAAAGAAGAGGGATAGGAAGGGAAGAGAAGGGAAAAGAAACAAGAAAGAAAAGAAAAGAAACCAGAAAAGAAAAAAAAAATGGAAATTTATTATTTAATTCCTCTGGAAGTTGTTCTGATTTGGCTACAGTGAAGTACCCGCTTTAAAAACACAAATGTCGAGCGAGAAGTCAGAGGCTCTTCAAGTCCATTTGGCCTTCTGGGCTTTGTACCCAGTTACGTTTACGGAGGGGTGGCTAATCTTCACACTGGTCCCGTGTTGGGCCCTTACGGTGGCTGTTTCAGACAGCCTCCCAGGAAGTCACTGGGTCCTCAGGTCGCACCGTGGACTTCACTCCAGCAGAGTTGGGAAGCTGCCTGGTCCCTCCCCATCATGCCCCGCTCGGATGTCCCGCCTGTCGTAGATACCAAACAGCATGCTTCCTGCTCCCTGGAGAAGGTGAAGACTGAAGTTTTCAGGGGTCTTTCTCCCCAGAAAAGGACTCGCAGAAATGCAAGATATCAGCCAAGCACCGGAGCCATCTGGACCCAGCAGACGGCCACAAATTTGGTGGTACTCCTATGGCTTAATCACATTAGCAATGGGACAAAATAAAGCAATGTGCTTGTGCCCCCCTGAGTGCATCGCCACATCACATCAGTGTCCCCGATGCAGAGGACATGCCCTGAGCCAACACTGGACAGTGGCCTGGCCTCTTAGAGTTAATGGCAGAGGGTTCATCTGCCACACCTTGGCTCCCTATACACATGCTGCTAAGGAGAACTTCGATTGTCTTACGTCTGTGTCCATTTGGTCTTCATCAAATCAATGCAATTATTTGATCATCTTGAAGTATCTTTTTGAAATGGGCATGAGCCCACTGCACATGCGCACTTTTCCCAGGAAGGGGTGGGGTGTGGAACGTTTAGGAATGTGTTGAGAAAAATTCCATTTAACCCTTGAGGAAAGCAAGCTAGAGGATGTGCGTGGTAGTCCTGTGGCTGCTGTAACAAATTACCGCAAACTCAGGACAGCACAAATTCATTGTCCTGTGGTCTCTGGGTTAGAAATCTGAGGCCAGTCTCACGGGTTTAAAATTAAGGTGCCAGCAGGACGGTGGTCTTTACTGATGGCTCTGGGGAGAAGCGGCTTCCAGGGTAGCGTCAGGGGGTGACCAGAATCTAGTGTAAGGTGACCAGACATCCCGCTTTTGGCGGGACAGTCCCGATTTTTAACAATTTGTCTCGCGTCCCGTGGCGTTTTAAAAAAGTCCCAATGTTTGGAAAGAATGCATGACAAGCTAGGGAACAGCGGGAGATAGACCCAATTTTTCATCAAGAACCCTCTCCCCCCCAGTCAATGATGTCCCGCTTTACCAATGTTAAAATCTGGTCACCTTAATCTAGTGCCCTGTGGCTGTGGGACTGGGGTCTTTGATTCCTTGCGGGTGGTCTGATGAGAACTCGAAGCTCCCTGTCCCCTACTTGTCAGAACTGGCTGTGGGAGCTGGGTCCTTATGCCTGCGATCTCACTGGCTTCCCCTTCTGCTGCGTCCCCCTGACTGGAGACAGAGGGTGGTGTGCTTTTAAGGCTCACGTGATTGAATTGGGCCCACAGGGAGCATCCAGGATGATCCCCGTATTGTAGAGCCCACAGCCTCAATGCTACCTGCAAAGTCCCGTTCCACAGATTAGGATATGGACGTAGTTGGGCCCACCATTGGGCCCACCACAGTCTTCCCTCTGGGTCCCCAAATTCACATCTAGCCCACATATTGTCACCCCTCCCCCCCCCCCCAGCTCCTAAAGGTCTCATGCCATTTTAGCACCAGCTGAAAGTTCTAAGTTTCTTCAGCTCAAATGTCCAAAATCAGAATAAAGGGGATGTGGGTGAGTAACTCGTGAAGGACAGGTCCTGGGGAATATTTCCCTCCCCCGGGGGCCTACCTATGAAACTAAGACAAGGCATCTGCTCCCAACATGTGATGGTGGAACAGTGGAGGCTGACGGTTACAGACAGATGTGAGAAGGGCAGACGTGAGGAATAAACCGGAGCCACTGGTCCCAGCGAGCTCAGAAATCCAGCTCAGCAAACCTTTCATTTCAAGGCCAGCGCCTTAGCCACTGTCATCCTGGTCTCTGCCCTCTGGGTAAGAGATCAGGGAAAGACAACACTGGACATGCCACTTGCATGACGGGAGTTCACCAGGTAGGTGAGGGAGCCTGGCTTTGATTCCCTTCAGTCATTGCCCAAATGTCACCAACAGTCATCCGCACGTTCCTGCTCAGCTGCAACAGGATGGAGGGGGACCACGGGTGAGGCACCACCTGGCACTCAGAGCAACCCGCCTGGGGCCCCGGCAGAGAGGTGTCAAGAAAGGCTTGGCTCAGGCAATGTGGTTCCGGTAAAAGCGTCAGCAAGACTCGCCCTCGTGAACCGTGAGCCAGCGTGGTTTTAGCAAACTAGGGGCCAGCTTTGCATGCCAGGCCCGGTCAAAATGCACACGTGTGTGCCAGAATTGGCAGTTGCTGCAGAATGCTGGGTCTTATCCTCTGTTAATGTCAAGGGCAGCCTGGAGACCCCACCTCAGCCTGGAGACCCCACCTCAGCCTGGAGACCCCACCTCCGCCTGGAGACCCCACCTCAGCCTGGAGACCCCACCTCAGCCTGGGTGGGGTGGGCTGGTATTTATACAGGCTGCTCGCTTGGAACTTCCCCTAAGCCCGTGTGTGTGGTTTTCAGCCCTGCCCTTTAAAATGCGAGAGTGCTTGCCCCTGAACTCCCTTGAAATGCTTCCTTGCTAAGAACACATTTATTCATTTTATTTTTTATGGTTAAACTTGTTAGGTTTACATTGGTTAATAAAAATTACATAGGTTCCAGGTGTACAACTCTATAGTACTTTGTCTACGTGTTCTAATATGTTAAGAACGCATTGATCGCACTGTGTGCTCATGTCTTAATTCACAATCTGGCTTGATGCTGCCGATATAAAGGAAAATAATTGCTGTCCAAATGTACAGATTTATGTCTTAAGCAAAGATTTTACTGAAGCAGGTGAATGGTAAAATTTCCATCCATTTCAGCCCGTGTTTGTTTTCTAAGCACATCTAAGCATCGCTTGCAAAGGAGATTGGTTCTCACATTTTTCAGACTGCTAGTGTTCTGCTGATATCAGATTCAGGTACATCAAACATAGGTCTGCTCACCTTGCAGGACTGAGCTCCTGAGGCCAAGGGCCAGGGATTGGCATTTCATCCCAAGACTTGGCATTGGGTGTGGAACGCAGTAGGTGCCAGGTCAAGGTCGGTTGGCTTCTTGGTTGGAACTGATTTATCTCTGTTACCATTTCTTTCTAGAATGGTTCCTCTGGGTCTATCTGGCAAAACCCATAGCTTCTACAAACTATAGCTGAAGATTATTTATTACAGTAAAAAAATGTTAAAAATAAGCTGGGTGTACATTAATAGGATAATTATTTTTAATTCTGAATTGTGATATATTTATATGTCTATAACACCCAAGGTCATTGAGTAGGTAAGGCACATCTGCAGGTACTGTCATGAAAAGAGGCAGTGATACACTTTTGAAGGATAAAAGCACATTACCTACAGGAATGTGGAAAAGGGAGAAGCTAATTTCAAATAGATTGATTGCTAAACATCTCTTCCCTTGGTTTTCTCTGTGATTTGATTCTCCGTATCCTAGCTGAAGTAGAGACATGTGAAATGAAGTCTTTTGTGTAAAATGCTCTAGTCATTCATTTAAACATACAGTGTGAGTTCCGCTAGGGATCCAATGAGCACTGTATGCTGAATTTATTTTAAATAAGCACAGTGAGTGATGGAAGCTTAGAAAAATGAGATATCAACCAGCACTGAAGATGAAGGAAGCAAAGCAGTTTAACTAGTTACTATATTTGAATAAAAGATTGTAAGAGGTATTATATCTGTTCATTGTAAAATATAAAATGGCTTCATACTTTTATCTAATAGATAAAACAATTATAGAATCTTCTTTAAACAGAAATTCCCAAATGATGTATCAACTGACAACTCAATCTAGATTACAAAGATTATTTCTAAGGAGTAGATATTACACCATTGTGGTTTTTATAAACAGCCTACATGTATTCGTTTTAATGTTATGTTAATGCATAGAATTTTGCTGCATCAGTTTCTAGCAGACATGAAAATCACCTCTGTCAAGATGGGATGAATATGGTTTAAGTACAACGGGAAGGAGAAACTTGCTGGTTTATTGTCAAACACTTAGGATAATAATTACAACTAACTGTTCAGCCCCCAACACACAAGGTTATGGGGAGTGGTTTGTTTGTTTTTTGTTTTTGTTTTTGTTTTTTGTTTTTCCAATAGTAAGGCATGCATAGTATAGCCTATCTTATGTTTGGGAGAAAGGGAGAGAAAAAAAAAGCCATTCCCTTCTGCAGAGTGAAAAAGCAAAGATTCTCATGATCTGTTTTACTTGTTCAGGAACAGTTGATTGAAAGTGGAAACCCAACCCCAAAGGCTTCTGGACAGGTACCCACTGACCTGTGTCTATCTCTGTCTGCTTATAATACGTAGGGAACTTCATCCGACATGCAGACGCCGTGGTAGTTCCTGCCACCCCTCTGTGTCAGGTGTGTGTGTCATGCACACACAAACTCGTGCACACTCATGCACATGCACATGCCAGCCACTCATTTCTTCTCCCCTGCAGGGACCCTAACTTACTAGTCTTTCTCATCTTTCAATATCTTACACATTTTAATATAGTAACTAGTTAATACCTTTTTTTTTAGAGGAGACTGGAATTGAACAGAACTGAGAATAATGAAATATGCTCCTATTAATATTGACAACTATAATGTTGACCAGGTTGTTAATGGCTGGGCTTTTCCATTGCTTGGCCTTGCCCCACATTGATTACCAGTAAGAATAAGCTGACCCTTATAAAGCTTAGTTGTGAACCAGGCAGCAGCCTGCCCCATGAGGAAGCACAGAAAGATGGAGCTTTAATCAGTGAGGGAAGCGTGTAGGGGTTTCAGGCCAGGATGCACAGCGGGCCGCCCCCCCACCCCCCCCACCCTCCCCATCCCCCACCCCCGCCATAAGGCTCACTCAAGTCGAAATCCCAACATTCTATCTTTAGAAACTCAACCTCATCCAAGTACAAAGAGGCAAGATTTAAGACGCACAATCACACACTGTGGCCCAGTATTCTTCTGGCCAGTGACATCTGATTGGGCTTTTTGACAAACCTATTACTCTAACAGCCTCGAAGCTCCACCTGGTGAGAATCATTTCAAGGAGAAATGGTGTAAAGTGCTCTCTTACAAAGGCCGGCCTTTTCGTTTAGAATCACACCAGGAAGCCCCTCACCCCTTTTTCCTAGTGGGAAGTGAGTTCTCCCCGCTTTTCAGAGAAACTGTCAGAAACGTGGGTTGGCCACCCCAGGACTGAGTCTATAGCATGTTACATTAAAAGGCCGCCAATATTTGCCCCATTTTATTATCTAAGGATAATAAAATTGAGGAAATTGAGGAAAAATTTATATTTTAAGATCAGAAAATGCCAAAAATACTTATTTGAATTAAAGCATCTTTCCCAGAACTATATTAAATACGGATAGATGCAATTTAAGCGTGGTCCACAGAATATTTTAGATACCAAAGAAAACATTTATATTCAGCAGCATTTTAGCATTAGTCCTTTTTTACTTTATTGTAATTCCTATAAAGATAGAGTCCATCCATATTGTGCACCAAGCCCTTGCTCTCCTATCCTTCACACACCTAAGTTTGTTCCAGCTTCTCCACTTGCTGCCTGCATGACCTTAGACAACCTTTTGGACCCTCAGTTTTCTCATCTGTAAAATGGACTGAAGTGTAACCATGAAGGGTGTTGTGAGCATGTCATGAGCATATGTCCATCAATTACACAGTGTGGGTGTGGACATTGAACTTCTGTAGGCTCCGTTCGAGGCCACAGGTTTTTGGGATCTGCCAGGTGGCTGCCCTGGGCCGGCATCAAAGAGCCCTCCCCTGCCCCAACCAAATCCTCCCTTTAGAGCTAGAGCAGTAGGTAATTCCCAACATCAGCACCCCCAAATATTCCAGCTCCGCCAGAGCCCTCAGAGTGGGGCCCAGCACCTGTCTACGTGAATAGCTTCCAGGTGATTCTGATGTTAGCCAAAGTTTGAGAGCCATTGCCCAACCTAGATCATTCTCCCTTTCAGTCACCCTTCCCACAGCTTCTAAATTCTTCAGGTCCCTTTGTACCTTTCTCCTGTGTACTCTCCTCTCCCCCTAGGCTGTGTTGTCCTTAAGTCAGTCACTGCAGAAATTGTCAGCTGGAACCCAATCCTAGCCATGGTTAGGAGATGAAGAACGTACTTACAAGTAATGAAGTAATGGGAAGGACCCCAAAGGTCCGCCCTTGACTAAGAATACCTGGTTTTCTGGTGGGTCTGGACGGCCTCTCTGCCTCCCAGCTGTGTGTGCCAGTGCAGCCATCCCTACGTACAGCACACAGCAGGACCGGAAGGGGCGTGCTTAGCTCCTGCCTCTAAGAGGCGCGATGGGCACTCCCGTGGCTGCATTTCCACAGAAACCCCTCACTATGTTCTTTGAATAAATTTTTAGAACTTTAGTTCTGGCGGCGCCACAGTAGGCATATTTTTTGAGGCAGGTAAAATTAGATCTTTTAAATATTTCAGGGACTTGGAGGCTATGTCTTTGAAAAATGTTTCCCCCTTCTCAAAGAGCAAGAATCCTTTGAATCAAAGAGCTTCAGATTCGTTCATCAATGGTAAAGGAAATAAACTTTAAAGACTTTCTGAAAGTCTCCCATTCTCAGCAGTCACGGACCCTCCTGAATCTCATGATCAGAATTCTGCGTTCTCTGTGTTCCAAGTTGCATTGCAGACATCTGTGAATTCCCTAGCCCTAGCATGTGTTGGATGAATTGGATGCATTGGTGGAAACCATCTCTACTCATTTAGACTATATTTTTTTTAAGATTTATTTTTATTGTTTTTGACAGAGAGAGCGAGCGAGAAGAGGGAGGGTCCAGAGCAGTCTCCATAGTTGCACATCATTGGTTTTCTACATAGTTTCGTTCCACAGGTGGGCGGGGCTGCACAAGGCAGGAACCGGGCTGGGGACCACCCACATGGAACTTACCCCAGTGAGAACCAAACTGGGAGCACACCCCAATTCAGCATATGGGCTTGCATGGGCTGGGGCAGGGATTCTATTCACACACCCCAGGGATCTAAGACGAGTGCTCAGTCCACTGAGCCATCCTGGCATCTCCTAGATGATATTTTTGATAAACCTTCTGAAAAGGCAGGCAAAGTGTTCTAAAACTAGGAGAGGCAGT
Organism: Craseonycteris thonglongyai; assembly: GCA_004027555.1. Lineage (NCBI taxonomy): Eukaryota > Metazoa > Chordata > Mammalia > Chiroptera > Craseonycteridae > Craseonycteris > Craseonycteris thonglongyai. Next base: position 24,628 of record PVKE010006980.1, on the reverse strand, counting down.
GTGTGTGGAAGAAGGTCTTTTGATGGGCCCCGTGAGTGGAGGTTGCTGACAAGCCCTTTTGCTTTGCAGGAATGTTAGTTCCGCTGGAGAAGAGGCCCGTCGGAGGATGCGGGAATGTGAGGGGCTGACGGATGCCCTGCTCTACGTGATTCAGTCTGCGTTGGGGAGCAGCGACATCGACAGCAAGGTTCGTTGTAGCCACACAAATTCAGCATCTTAGGGCTGCCCAGGGAGTATGGCAGTAGCCGAGGACAGGGGAGAGCTAATGCTATCTGTCACATTCTCACTCCGAAATCTCTTTTGGTCTTTCAGCATTTCCTAGACAGGGCTTCCAATCCTCACCTAGAACTAGACACTTCACTCTTGATTAGCAATGAGTACACATTTAGATTGTTTTAGTGTAAGTTAGCTAAACCACAGTCATTTCAAAAAAAAAGCAGATGACTATACAAACTTGTGCCTACCACCATACCCACAAAACTTCTGGCTTTAGGTCATGAAATCCACTTTCCGAAGAAAAATATTGAAACTACCTGAGATTTGAATAATCCTATATTCCTACAAAGCAGCATTTTAGCCACTGTTTATTGTATCAAATGCCATTTTAAAAAATGAGAGATGAAGTCTAAATAAATGCCATCAAAATGCTAAATAAACGAGGTTGTCCACACACTAATTGTCAGTATCTGTGTGGTGTTCTACTTCACCAACCAGAATAGAATTGGGTGGGCTTGACCCGTGTGAGCTATTCTGTTTAGTCTTCATTTGTCTTTTGGCTTGTTTTGATTCACTCTAATTATAAATTTGTAATTTTATAATATCCCCATACTTTACTGATGCCTTTAAAGTAATTCATGTGATCAATGTGATACCTTAATTAGAGTTTCTCAAGAGCCACCCCAATGACATTTTGGGCTGATTGATTCTTTGTGGGGGCTCAAGGGGCTGTCCTGTGCAGTGTGGGATATGAGGCAGGACCCCTGGCCTCTACTCACTAGATGCCAGTAGCTTCCTCCTCTGTTCCCACTTGTCATTACAAACAAAAATGTCTCCAGACACTGACAGATGTGGTCCCATGGGAGAAACATTGGTCCTGGTTGTGAATCACTAACCTTAATCTCATGGTTTCCAGTGTTGATCCTTCATCAGATTTGCCTCTGCAGCATTGAACAAACACATGTCCCTGGACCCCATCACCACACTCTGAATTTAAATGTCTAACTCTATCTAGTCTCCTATTTTTGTACCTTTCAAAATTCACCAGGTGATTTAATTGAAAGCCCACCTGAGATGATACAGCTCTGAAATGGACTCTAATCAGGAAGTGGAACTTAGTTGTAAGGTCAGATAAGGAACAAAGGAGAGTGATTTTATGCATTTAGTTACTAACTGGCATAGGTGGTGATGTAGCATAGTGCTTCTCAACTACATGTGAAAATGACTGAGAAATAGAAAAAATTGCTGGTGCCTGAGTCCTACTCCCTACGTTTTGGATCAACCATATCTTCCAGGACTCTGGATGCTTTGAGTTCTAGTTGACTCCAATTGTGACCACTGCTTGTCATCTTATCACTGCCAATTAGTTAATGTTTGCATCCATTCATTTACTGTGTCTGTGTTATCAATTTCCAAGACAGAATAAGATGAATAAGGATTTAATCATCACCTCTTATAAATGCACTTAATGGCCATGTTAGACCTTTTAATATTGTGGACAGGAAAATTAAGTCCCTAAAGAAGTGGCCAGTCAAGGCGTCTTGAGTATTTACAGATGCCTATTAATATGATAGGCATGTGATTTATTTTAAAAAAAGAGCTAATGAAGGCAATTCACTGAAGGCACAATACCCATAGCATTCAGAGCAGTGAAGATTCAGGCATTGGGACCCTGAGCCTCGCACCATGATGGATACCCAAAGAGCTTTAAGACAGCCTGAGCCTTGCAGTTGAAAATAAGCCAACAGCCTCTGGCCTTGACCAAATGTCCTCATTGCCAGGGGGCGTGAGAGCTGTCAGGAGCCGGGTTCAAACCGGGCTGCTGGGAGGCGCACACAGCTTTCTTCGGATAGACCAGGTGACTGACTGCACTCCTAAAACTCTTGGAAGACTTTTGAGATTCTCTCTTTTCAATTCCATATTTTCCCCCAAAGAAGAAATTGGAATAATTGGGACAGTTGAGCTACCTGAGATTTGGATAATCAGATATTCCTGATGGAGTAACAAGAGCACCAAAGGTGGTGTCGGGACATGCTGGTGGGTGTGCCAGCTCCATCTTCTGGACCTGAGTAACCTCAACTTTGTGACAAGAAGGATCATCGTCGCTCTTCAAGAGATCGGAAGTGATAAATTGCTCAGCTGTGTTTTGCAGGCCAGAATGGGCTGTTGAGTTTTGACGCATTATTATTGTCCCATAATTTTCCACTCATCCCTCTGCTTGGCCACTTCTCAGCTTTCACAGTGACAAGTTAGAAGGAGGAAAAAAATGAGCACACATTCTCTTTAAGGCCAGCAAAGTTAATAAAAGAGCTTGGATTTCATGCAAGCTCTCAGCTCAGCGCCTATAATTGGGACAGTTTGTTGAATGGGTAACATATGGTGAAGCAGTCTCCGAACAACTTTCAAATTAGCCCTTTCTAATAGAAAATCAGAAGTCAAAATGACCCTGGTGACCAAGAGGAACTGCTAAAAGCATTGTTGACAGCAATAGATGTCAAAAGCAAAACCACCAGCTGCCACTCGCCTTCTGCTGGTATCCCAAGGAAGACCAGTGGCCTTTTTTCTCTTTTCTTTTCTCTATCCCTGTAGAGAAAAGTGCTGGAATTGGTAACCCTCTTAAAACCAAACTTAAAAGAGAGTGAGACAGAAAGAGTGACTCAGTGTTAACCCCTGTGACCTCCCTCACTCCTGTCTTCTACCACCCCACCTCCTCTCTCCCCTCCCCACCTCCTGTCCCCGCGCCCCACTTTCTCTCTTGGTCTGCAGCCTCTCCCCACATCATACCCCAGCCACAGGCAGATCATGTAGCTCTTCCCAAAAATGGAGCTGTATTCCCCAGAAGCACGAAGATACCCCCGGGGAAGATGATCAATGGGATGAGAAAGAAATTTATTCTTCCAAGTCTTTGATGTAAAAAAGAAATCAGTTTGCACTGATTTCAAAAGTCATTCTGACTTATGCCACAAGAGTTTCCTCCACGGGAGTGTTCTTTCTTTTTTTCTTTTCCTCCAGTGTTTACCAGTTTTCATGCTGGTGCCTTTTTTTCTTTTATGCTGAAAGATGCTTGAAGTAGAAAATCAAGTTGAGTCAATGCCTTTGAGATTGGCAGCCATGAAACCTTGAAAGGCTAATAAGAAAGGTCTAGAATGGCAAAGGCTCCAGAGATTCATCCTGAAAACTGGGTTTCCTGGTTTCTTATCACAACCCAGCACTCAAGTGGAAGATAGCTGCTGCCGCTTTTGACCAGATTCCAGTCACGGGTGGAGGGAGCGGTGCAGGATTGGACACTGGCAGCCCCAGGCCTCCTGCCCCAACCAGGATCAGGGGCACGTGGCATGAGGTGGAGTGAGCCACCAACAGCTTCAGCTGTGCCCGCCATGTAAAACGGAACAACGTTCTTTGCCTTGAACGGTGGCTGCCCCAGTGTGTGCCTGAAAAAGGGTCTGCAGTCTTTTCCAAATAAAACTGACCTCAAGTGAATCGTTCTCCATTCATTTGTCCTTTTTGTTGACCGGGTATTTTGTTTCCCCCTTGTTTCACAGCTCCTCAAATCCAGAATAAAAGTCAAAAGTTTGATGCCTTAGACTGAATGTGAACCCCTGAAACTCATATATTGAAGCCGAGGGTGTTTGGTGGGGGCCCTTTCATAGGAAATAGAGACGTAGCGCTTTGCACACGGCAAGGTCACAGCACGCGAAATGGCAGAGGCAGGACTCCAACACACACCGACCACCTCTAGGTCACATGTCCTGCACCTCCAAGTGGCGCTTTTTCCTCCATTACTCATGACACAAACCCTATGTAGCCTTTCACGTGGGCCAGGCTCTTGTCCCCGTATGGCCATAGCAGGTGAGTTCCCTGTTTCTGCTGTAAGAAATTGCCACGGGGGGGCTTAGCAGCACGACGGGTGGTGCTGGGCTAAAATCAGCACGTCAGCAGGACTCGCTCCTTCTGGAGGCTCCAGGAGAGAAAACAGGCGCTTCTCACAGGACTCTGCTCTAACTCCTCTGCCTCCTTCTTCCGCTCACAGGCGCCTCTTGAGGACACAGGGCCACCTGGATAACCCAGGATCGGCCCCCACCCCAGCTAAAGGTCATCTGATCGGCAGCCTTAATTCCATCCACAACCTCACTCCCCCCACTCCTCCAACCACACCACCTAACAGGCTCCAGCGATTCAGATGTGGGCATCTTGGGGGGACATCATTCTTGCTACCACACATCGTACTCACTCACCTAGTCCACACAGCAAACTACATGGGTACAGTTTTGACCCTCTTACAGGGCAGGCTATGGAGCCAGGGAGGTGCTGGGGACCTTGTCCAAGTGACACAGCCAGTAGCTATGCGGGGTTCTACTGGTGTCTGGCTCTACACATGTTCTTAATCACAGCTGAACCCCTATACTAAGAACACAGGAGACCAGCCAGCCCAAGAGCATCAATAGCTTGAATACATTGCTTCCCCCAAGTGACCACAGACCTCGCTTGCCGGCGACAACCTGGTTGGCACGTCTTGCCCCATTTTACTCCCAGGAGGTGCCCTGGTGGATGTTAAATGTCAGTGTCACAGCCCCAGAGCTGACGGAAATCTGCTCTTGATGGTTCTGTGCCCCAGTCCCCAGGAGGGGGACATCCGTAGATGGACAACACATCTGGGACCCCGTGTGATTACAGTTTCTTCCCCCCTCACGAGCTGATTTCCTTCAGCAGTGACAGCTGTTTACAGACGTAACCATTGTGGATTAGTTGTTTCTTTGGGGGACAAAAGGTCTCAAGACCTTCCCAAGCTCCTCGAAATTCCTGCTACCGTGGCTGTCAAGGGAGCCTTTGGGACCTCGCCACTAAATGCGTCGGAAGACAAACGTGTGGGTGGAGACTGATGGCTTTTCAGGGTGAAGCGCTGGTTATTTTTTATTCACTCCTCCTCTGTTTCCTCTCTTTGGGGTTCTACAGACCGTTGAAAACTGTGTGTGCATTTTAAGGAACCTCTCGTACCGGCTGGCGGCAGAGACGTCTCAGGGACAGCACATGGGCACGGACGAGCTGGATGGGCTGCTCTGTGGCGAGGCCAATGGCAAAGACACGGAGAGCTCCGGGTGCTGGGGCAAGAAGAAGAAGAAGAAGAAGGCCCAAGACCAGGTGATGCGCTCGCGCTGCGTGCATATCGCATCTCAGTGCATGCAGCTACGGGGTTTCCGTGTGCACTAACGCCACTAGTTTATCGGCACCGTTGTCCTGTGGGCATGTCACAGCTCACACAGCAGAACGTGACAGGACTCCCCCGTGCCCTGCTGAGCTGAGATGGAACATTTCAAAGAGATAAGGAGCCACAGGTCCCAGGCTTAGGACTCTGTCCTTTGAACCAGATCTTAGGACATGGATGAGCTCTTAGTCCTGAGTTGAATAAGGTGGATTAGTAGAATGTTACGATTTTTGCCAAAGTCTAAATGCAAATGTATAGGGTTCATTTGTCCCTTTTTTTTTTTTTTTTTTTTTATTCTGACAATGTTCTTTAAGGAAGAAAAAGGATTCTTCAAGAAAGCTTTGCTGAAACTACTGTAAGTTAAAATGCAGTGAGATTGTTGTCTATAAAGAAGCTTCAACATGAAGGCTTCATCCAAGTGATAGTTTTTTAAAAGGCTTCTTAACTGAGCTCTATATAATACACACTTTGCAGCGCTAAAAAATTAAGCATCAGGCCGAATGAGGATGTAGTGCATAATAATCATGCTTGTTTGAAAATCCGTTTGAGTATGTATTGTTAAGTTCAGTGTATTTAAAAACAGTTGAAAGAAAAACTCTTTTGCATTTAAAGAGCGATGGAAGGGAGGCAGAGCGGACAGGCCTGGGCACAGGAGTGAAGGTCAGACATAGATGAAAGTGGAAGGAGGGCGGTAGGTCATAGTGAACTTCACTGGGCCTCCTGGCGTGGTGGCCACTCCTGGGGAGAGAGCTGAGTCAGGGTGGCACCATCTGCTGGGAAAGAGTGGCATCTGAGGCGCCCTGAGGTCTCATGGGGATTTGCACTACGGGACGGCATGCCACCATTCCAGCAAAGGGGTCAAGGCTTCCAAAGGAGGTAAACGCTGTCTGCCTCAAGGGGGAGGAGGAGCCAAAGCCCTCATTTCTGTCCGGTAACAGGTTGCAGCAAGGTGAGAACTGGATGGATGTAAGCCTGGGCCTCTCTAGGACATCCCCGTCTTTGTTAACAACCAGAGCACCAGGTCACCTTCAGAGCCTACAAAGTGATTTAACTCACCTCGAAGCTTCTGCAGAGTTCTAGGTTTACAGCTTTAAGGACAGTCAGATATTATCCATCCCCTGGGATTTCTACCTCTTGGAAAGTTGGGTTTTTAAAGACTATGTAGTGTTTAGAGAAAATACATAATACAAAATGAAGAAAGAAGTATAAAAGGTGTGTCCACAGATAAGATATGATGTAGATTAAACCTGGTGGACAGTTTTGTGAAATAGGTGATGTATGCAAATATAAAATATATGCATGTACAAAATAGGATGTGTTTCCGGAAAGAGTACAGTGACTTCAAAGACAGCATACTGATTGAGTCTTTTTGTGCTTATGTATTCACAAATTTTCTACAATAGCCGTTACATTTATTATCTTTTCAAACAGGTGCTAACTGGTTAAGTCAGTGTGTATTTTCTTCTCTTAAATTTAAGGTGCCTCACAGAAAGGCACAGAGGCTGTGTAGAAGGACAGATTCCCTCATCCACGACAGGGGCTGCCCAGGACATAGGAGCCGGAGCTTTTTCCACAAAGCAAATGTGATGAAAACCGTGATTGGTTTAATGATTGCCTCTGGAGCTTGCTACATCCCAGAAATTTATGTTGTTTTACATTTGGCATCGATACTCAGTCCCTAAGGAAAGTACTGTAACACTCTTCAGGTCAGACAGTTACAAGAAAAATCTCGGAAACTTTTTCTTTTAGATCCTTGACAGAGACCATTTAAGAAAATATATGATACAAAGATAGGCTTCCTTAATTCTCTTATTTCAAGAATGGTTGCTGTTGAAACATACTAGAATTATTAGACTATGAGCCTTTGCTGTGTGTCGTATTCTGGTCCAAAAAAGCTTTGCAAAATGATTAATTACTGACTCTGTGTTCAGCACCTATTGCTACGTTATAAGAAATTGCTAGCAGGGAAGCCAGGGTGGCTCACCGGGTTAAGCGCTCACTTTGCAGCCCTGGGGACCAAGGATCAAATCCCAGCCCCAGCCCGTGAGGACCCGTATGCTGAACTGGGGTGAGCTTCCCATGCGGGAGGTCCCCAGCCCAATTCCTGCCATGCACGGCTCCCACCCACTTGTGAGGAATGAAACCATGTTGAAAACTGATGACGTACAACTATGGAGACTGCTCTGGGCCCTCCCCCTTCTCTCTGTCTCTGTGTGCGTGTGTGTGTGTGTGTGTGTGTGTGTGTGTGTGTCAAAAACAATAAAATATATCTTAAAAAGAAAAAGAGATTGCTAGTTTCTCCAGCCCTTTATGGGCAGAACCTCCCCCAAAGCAGTCTGCACATCACGTGCCAACAGGCACATCTCACCTGGCGGGCTCGGCACTGCCTTCTAGAACAGTGGGTGAGGCCTGGCAGGCCACAGAGTGGAGTCCAGGGCAATAGAAGTAGACAAAATGGACTTATTTACTTTCCCACCTTTTGTGGAAACAAGCATTCTTTGGTTTGCTTTCCAATTTGGGATTTGGCCTAGGCCCCTGGAAGGGTGCCCTGAGTTCACTGGCGCTCAAACGTGGATTGGAGGTGGCAGGACACACTGGAGAGCAGCCCTGAGCCTTCAAGACCCACTCAGTGTGAATGTGACAGTGTAGGGGAAACCCCACTGAGAAAACGACAAAAAGCAAGATGCCCTAGAACGCGAAACCTCTCTCTTCTGCGTGAATACCATTTGTGAGTTTTTGAATTCATGTGGATATACATATACGAGGGCTGTCCAGGAACAAAACAAAAACCAGCCATTGTCAATATAATGGGAATGGTTACATGGCTGGATGCTTTCCAGACTATGGAGATGTTTGTATGCATATGTGCATGTATGTATGTATACGTGTCTGCATGGATAAAGCCATAAACCTATCAGAATTCAAAGATGAGTCTGATCAGTATTTTTATACAGTAGACTGTCTCCCCCGGTAATCTTTGTTTCACAGTTCACTGCGTTGTGGTACATTTCAGAGTATGTGTTATTGCACAGTTTCACATCATTCTTACGTCGTAGATGCCAAATGCTTCGCTAGCAGCAGCGTCACTTATATCACCATGATATCTTATACTCAGAAGCGGTAGCAATATGCCACAGTTTACAGCTCTCCGTCTCCATGAGGAGGCATCGTTGACCACTGAAGTTGTTTAGAATTCTCTACACAGGGTAATAAAAAGAAAAAAGGACCAACAGGTATTCACTGTTTGCAAGCTCTCTGCCAACACAGCAACCCCTGACTGCCTGCCCCCAAGTGACTGCACCCACCACCCACCCTGGCCCGTCACTGAAGGTGGGAAAAGGCGTGGGCACAGTGCCCACCCACGGTGCCTCACTGTGCACACTGTTGCACCACAGCATACCCTTAACTCAGCACAACCTCTTTCCTTGTCAATAAATAGTTGTTTACCCCAGAATATGGAAGAGATACCAAGAATTCCATTGTAGGACCATATGGGGGTGTGCAATCCCCAGTTACCAGAAAGTTAGGCTGCTTCCCTACTTTAACTGATATAAACTGTAATAAATGTTCGTGTAGTTAAATCTCACCTACGTCCGTAATCACGTCTCAAGGATAAATTCTCAGAATTGCAATATCACGCCCATCAGCGTGTTCTAAGGCGTTGGATACCTAAGCTGACATTTATCTTAATCACTGTAGATACCGGCCAGAATTGAAGCGCGTTGTGATTTGATGTATTATATTATCACCTGATGGATCTGCCCTCCGTGACATTCTTGATGCCTTTCCTCAGCTCAAAGAGTGTTTTTCTTTCTTCCAGACAGTTTTCATTTTCTTATTATTAACCATCCTATTTCCTTTGCTGCTTAATACCATTTCCTTTCTCACCATCTGCCTGTTTCGTCCGCCGCTTATTCGTCATGGCCCATTGCCCATAGAGTCACCCGACTTTCTCCTCACCACATGCCAGGAGCTTAGCAACTCCAGATGTGATATTTCATGTCCTCGAAGCCACAGATCGCATGGGCCTGTGACGATTCCGGCTGCATGTTTTTATGCGGCGACAGTCCTTGGCCACTACCCGTGAATGAGGAAGTTTATGCGGCAACTCTGTTACAACACACATCCCCCACCTCGAATTGCTGCTTCGCTGCTCTCCGTGAGTTCACAGACCTAAAACTCTATTGGAGGTGTCCTGCTTCATCTCCTCATTTACATCTTACCCTGCAGGACTCCACGCCATTCATAAATACTCGGAGTCTTATGCTGCTAGGCCGGCGCTCTCGTCACGGATCGATACTGTTGGCGTTTTTGAGCTGCAAAGTTCTCTGTTGTGGGGCCTGCCCTGTTAAGTGCAGGATATTTGTCAGCATCCCTGGCCTCCACCCACTAGATGCTGGGAGTGCCCCCTCTTTCTCTTATGACAACCAAAAATATCTCCAGATATTGCTTGTTGTCCCCTTGAATGGTGAAATCACCCCAGTTGAGAACCACTATACTAGACTGTCTTTGGGGGACATATCACCAGAGATACAAATAAACCAGACTACAGGGTTATCCAAAGGAGGTCAGCATGCCAGAAACAGCCCCCTTTAAAAGGTGGGTAAGTGATGGGTGTCATCGCCCAGGTGGGTGAGAAGTTAGGAGCAGACAGGATTCTAGATGGGTATTATTGACATTCCAGTTGGTCCCATCTGGATGACTCAAAGAAGAGACAGGTGACCATGGTGACAGAGAACAGTCTTGATAACACCCCTCTGTGATGCACAGCACACAGCCTCATTCTCCCGGAAGCTCTTTCCTCCCGACACTTGTTCAAGAAATACCATGCTTGCCCCTACTTTCATTTAGGTTTCTGATCTTGCAAATGCAACCCCCTTCCTCAGTTCTGTAAGGACAGTCAGGAGACAACAGGTGCCACGTAAATACAACTCATTGGCCATCACTTGTCACCTACAGTCTTTGCTACTCTTCACACAGCCCAGCCTCCCTGTAGCTGCTGTCTTCTGAACAACTCCCTGGGGAACTCAAACACCCTAGCTACCCTTTTTTCTGAAATGCCCAAGAGTCGGCACAAGAATCGTTCTTCTTCTGGCTTTTTATAGTTGCTCAGTTTCTTAATAACCATCCCTTCTATTCCCCATCTCCCCTTCCACCCCTGCAATCAAAACTGGACGTGATAATGAAACACTGTAAACGCAAAATCAATTTGTGACTCCGCAATTTAAACCAGGTCAAGCAAAAATGGCAGACAGCGGATGGACTTGTGTTTAAGTCATTGCTTTTGAGAGTGCTGAGTACCGGCCACAGTGCAATTAAGCCACACCCTGAAGGGCAGAAGATTCCCTGACAGCTTACCTTCTAGAACCAACTCAGAGCCATCATCTTTTCCAACATTTTGTGATGTGACTTCACCTGGGAGAGAAGGTTCTAGAGGCAGAATGTTTCCTGTCATTGCAGATGCAGCCCTTAATCTGGCAATATTGCGGGACTGTTGTTTAATGTCACTGAAATGCCTTAAAAATAAAAGCCCGCGCATGTGCAATGATTGCGATGCCCCCTCATCAGTAAAGAAATTGAGGTGAGAGAGCCGCATTCTGCTGGTGAAGCGGCCTTTTCTGTTTGTGTTTCAAGGATGCAGCTCAGCGGTGAAGGCTCTTGTCTTTGCATAGACTTGAATGGCTGTGACATCCATGAGAAGGGGGACCCTTCTTCAGAGTAGGCAGGCCCCCGCTATTTCCATCTGCGTGGTCCCAGCAAGGGAGGCTGGGGCAGGGTGAGCTCGTCAGAGGGGAGGAGCTGACGTTCCTTATTAATTCATCTCGCCCAACAGGGGCTTTTAGGAATGTGAACAGTCATTCGAGTTGTCTCTTGAGCTGCCACCCCTAAAGGACCCCACGTTGACAAAGACTCTTGGAAAGTGTGTGAACATCTTCACTTTCAGGTTTCTGAACTTCCTGATGTTTATCCCTAAGTCACATCTTTTTCTTCATAGAAAGAGCAAATGGCTTCCACTCTTCCATCCTCAAGCCAACTAAGATAGATATCTTTTAAATAGAATTTAAGTCCCATGGGGAAGCAAACGTATTCGAAGTGTGTCCAAAGAAAGGCTTTTTACTTTCCTTTTTTTGTTTTAACCCACACATTGAACACATTCTCATACCTCTGTGATTTTCTCCCTAAGCAGCTGATTCTCATGCGGCCAGCACGCCTCTCCTCACCCGCCTAGGACCATATCAGAAAGCAGGTGTCTAAACTGCATCAGCTCCTTGGCTTCTAAGTTAGAAGCATGTTATTCTCCTCTTTCCACACACACACACAAAAGTTTGAGCATTACCTTCTTGGGGAGAGAATATATATTTTCAGTTTTATACAAGTTTAGAAAGTGAGTAATATAAACAGTTCACTTATTTGTTTTATCGATACTCGCCAGTTGATACATTTAAAGCCTGTAAAGAAAAGTACTAATAGTTTCTTATTGACTGTGGCACTATTTGGGATAAAAGATCAGTCTGTTGGTTTGCTGTGTGGTCTACTGTTGACATAATCCTGCCATTCACTCCTTGCTTTGCTGCCACCCAAGACTGTCCCATGGCAGAAAAGTCACGGTGTAGCTACAGGGCCCTCCTAATACCAAGTTTTGTTAGTCCCAACTATGCGTCCTGCCTGAGTCTTCTCAAGCTGCTAGAAGGAGATGCCACAGACCAGATGACTTAAACAGCAGATGCTTATTTACCACAGCTCCGAATGCTGGAAGTCCAAGATCATGAGACCAGCAGATTCAGTGTCCACTGAGGGCCTCTTCCTGATATGTCTTCTCACTCTGTCCTTAGGACAGAAAGAGGAACCCTGGTCCCTTCATCTCCTTATAGGGACACTAATAACATCATGACAGCTCTACCCTCATGACCTCATCTGAACCTAATCACATCCCAAGAGTCCCAGCTCTGAGCACCATCACACTGGGGATTAGAGCTTCACCAATGCTGGGTAGACACAAACATTCAATCCACAATATTATCCATAAAAAAAAAAAAATCTCAAAACCTTTGGGATTATTTATTCAACCCTTAGCTTCATGAATTCTATATATCTATGTGTAAAATTGTAAATTCCTGTAAACAAGACAGTGAATAAGAGGAACTTCAAAGTTAAAAGCACATTTTCTGACATTTTTTTTTTTAATAACACAGGAATGACTGGCACCAAATATAATTCAAATGCTTAATAACTTGAAGACTCAAGAGCTGCTAGAACTTCTACAAATTTTATTAGTTAAAATGTAACAGATGAAAAGAAAAATGTGCACCAAACTAAGGAACTTTGATTTACTTTGACTTAACAAGTATAAGGAGTAGAACTATGAGAATAGAGGGGTATTGTCACTGAAAATTTTTCCCAATCTGGAATAAAACTTTTTAAAATCACAACTCCTTTTCTCCTTTTTCTTTTGCTTCTACTGTATCTCATCTCTGCTTGATTTTTAATCTTAAACCTGGTAAGAGAATATGTATAAACACACACACACACTTACATGTATGTGTGTGAGTATGTATGTCTGCATGTCACAACTTGGCAATAATGCAGATAATATAATCAAAAACTACTCTGTTCACATTGCCCTGTTGCTTCCCAGAAGTACTCTGCCACTTTGGTTGTACCCTGTCTTTATTACACAGAGAGTTCTCCCTCCTGAGTTTTTGCTTCTTTATGTATTATTTTTATATTTCAAGCTCTTAAAGAATTTTGATAAGATGCCCTCCGGATATAGTTTGAAATAAGCACAGTTTGCATGAGGCTTGAGTTCAGTCCGGTGTTCTTAGAACTCAGTAGCTGGGTGACCTGTGTTTCGAGAGGGTTGAATATTCAGCCATTGCTGACCTTCAGGGCGCATGCCAGCTTTGTAGAAATGTGGGCGTAGCTGCACCTGGAGTTTAAATTTATGAGTGACGTATTTCCACTTCAGTTAAAGAGGTATACATCCCATGCTTTCTCATGGGTCCTCACTCTAGAAGAAGCTCAGCAGTAAAAGTTTACATGTGCACGACTGGGTCCTGACTTCAGTCCTACCCCTTTGTCACCACTGCCCCTCATCCTGTTGACGTTGATTGTCTAGGCCCAGTACGTTAGCACAAGTCTCAAGACCCTCCGTTCTTTGTATGGGTGATGAAAATCTATGTTTCTACTAGACAACTGGCACGTCTTTCCCTATTAGCTCAGTAGGAGTCTGAGTCAAGTACCCAGATGAAGGCCGGATACATTGAGCGATGTAAACGGTTCTCTTTCTTCAGTCTGGACATGCCAGGGTACCGTCCACGTTCTGAAATAGTAGGTGCACTTTGAAATGCATCCCAAGCTGTAGTCAAAGATTCTGCACATCACATCAGTTTTTCTTTTATTTCCCTCGGATTCCCTGTTACCATTAAGAAAGCATTGTAATGAAAGGTATGTAAGAGCTCCATAGATCCATAGCAGAGCAGGAGAAAATTGTCTACTGACTTAACTATTTATCCCATTTTATTGCACAGATGTTAGAAAAGAACCAGATAGCAGCGTCGCCTTTTGCTCTGTCACAGCTGTAGTGAGCGTGCAAATGCGGCTTCTGTATACCTCCCACCATTACGTTAGCTCTTCCACGAGAGGAAACTTCCATCTGTGTTGAGTTCTCAATCTCATAGTCTGGTTTCTCTGAATATTATTATAGTAAATCTTTATATGAAAATGATAGCTTAAAAGTTCGGAGGAGACGACCAAAAAAATGGGGGAAAATTTGTAATTTTCCATTTCCTGTTGCACCAGCAGATAGATTCCCTACCCCAAGCTGGTTTCCTTTGAAAAGCCAGTGTCACCCCTGCTTCCTCATCGATGTCAGCAGAACTGCAGAGTGACGGTGCTCTTTCCTCAGCTCTCTTCCTCGCCAGTCTCAGTTAACAAACCAGGTGCCGCGGGGCGAGGCTGCTTCACATACAGTGTTTTCTTTTTTTTTTTTTAATAACATTTTGTTTGTTTGTTTTTTGTTTTTGACAGAGAGAGAGAGAGATACAGAGACAGAGAGAGAACTGAACTGGGGGCACTCCCCAGTTCAGCACATGGGTCCGCACGGGCCGGGGCCGGGATTCGATCCTTGGTCCCCAGGGCTACAAAGTGAGCGCTTAACCCACTGAGCCATCCCGGCTTCCCCACATACAGTGTTTTCTATTGTTTATGTATTTAAAAGAGATGTGCTGGTTTCACTGATAGGCTGTGTACACGCGCAAAGTTGTCTTTGGAAAGTTGAGAAGTTCGGTTTAAAAAGCAAGAAGATTTCCACACTGAGTAGTATTCTTGTTAGAAAGAATTGAAATTGAGTGACACTCTCATTGACAATGGCCTTTAATGAGATGTCTAACATCTCTGAGCTTTAGCCTTGACTTAAACTAAACTGTATCATAATTAAGAAAAAGAAAGCATGAGTGTTCTGGTTTTTCCTTGGAACATACATGATGAAATTCTTTATTTGTGAGTCAAAGAATTTCACATTTTCATGATTAACACTTCCATTTTTAATTTATAAGGATATGGAATAAGCCTAGATTATCTTCCAGTAAAATTTCTAGGACTAAGGAACTTACACAGATTCTGAAGTATAGTTGTACTTTTGTATTTACACAGGGATGTATACTTGTATATACACATGCACATATATATATGTACATGAAATAGCTATGAGAAAGCTTAGTATGATATCTAGGGTATATTTATTTTAAGTGATCATTAATAAACACAAATAAAGCAGTTAAATAACTCAGTACTCCCACTCTAAAATTAAGGATTACTTTGTTTTACTGTGATCTTTCTCAGAAGTGAATATGGGAATATTTTTCTGTACATATAGTTTACTTTATTTCCACCCTCATTATATTCATCACTTTATTTTTCAGAAATAGGAAAGACTATATATGATCAAAGATCAGAATCATTATTATAATTTTAATATTTTTATAATTATAAGAGTAATAGAACAGAAAATTTGAAGTGTAGAAAAACTGAAAGACATAAACATTTTATTAATGTTTTTATTATCATAACATGGTTTTAGGACGCATTTTGCATGGTATAAAGCGCAAACCCCATACCACTTTGTATCTGGCTTTGTTGATTTAACTTTTGGTCTTTAAAACTATCATTTTTAAAGGTCGACTGATACTCCTTTGTGCAATAAACTGTAATTTTAAAATTATTTGTAATTAATTTTTAATTACACATTCTCCTGTTATTCATTAGATTCAATTAAGAGAAAACCTAATTATCAGAATTGCTTTAAGGTCTAGGTATGCCTAGAGCTAAGTGTATCTAATAAACCATAGCAATTTTCTCATTTGTTCATTCTGTTGTGGGTTAGATGCCCCTAGATGCAATGATAGTACTCAAAATCAAACAGACCTGTTTTACAAGTGTTATAGGAATTTATCACAGTTAACACTTATGCATAAGAAGTGTTGACCTTTGGTTGGTACTACTGTGTGATGCTAACTATAAAATATGCTACCTTGACCTTGAGCCTTCTTCCACCCTGCCCAACCAAAGTGAATTCACCTGCTCTCCTCTCTTCCTGTAGCAACGTGCTAGATCATTCTCAGAGAGCTTATCCATTCTCCTGCCACTTACGTTCACTTACGTGATGCTCAACCCCCCTCCACCCTCCCACGTCAGCTCACCGTGGGCAGGAACAGCTCTCCTATTGTAGGACGGCCCCTGTATCACCCCATGTGCGGTAGATGTTCACCAGAGGCTCTGACACCCTGCTTTTGTTTTCGTCTGTAATGTTTACAGAAGGCAATACTGGGAAATGTAATGATCTTAAAGATGTTTACTCTCGTTTTTCTTCCACCAGTGGGATGGAGTAGGACCTCTTCCCGACTGTGCAGAACCACCCAAAGGCATCCAGATGCTGTGGCACCCATCAATAGTCAAACCCTACCTCACACTGCTCTCTGAGTGCTCAAATGCAGACACGCTGGAAGGGGCGGCCGGGGCCTTGCAGAACTTGGCTGCAGGGAGCTGGAAGGTACGACCAGTTTGTTACAATAAGAAACCTGGAATTCTGAGCACGACCTTAGAAAGTAACAGAGGTCCCGTTGTGAGAAATGCAATTCTAATGAAGTTTCTTAGGACATTAGAGAATTACAAGTTACCTTGAACTGTTGGACTTCGGTATTCCTTATTAAATTGTTCTAAAAGGCTCAGGGGTCCTTGAAGATCACCCCAGAACACAGAGGGGTAGATGTGAGTATAGTCTTTGGAAGAGCTGGGATGTGCTTTCCATTCTATTTGTGGAGCTGACCTACTTTGTTTCCAGGAGAGATTGTGACATGTTGATGCCTTTCAAAGCACTGTTGTTGGCTGTGAAGGGAGCTGATATTCAAACACCTTGTAGAAAAACCCATCAGAATCTCTGGAATGTTGTAGCTGATCCTGTTCTCAGGGGGAGAAAAAAAAGTTCTTGCATTTTTTAAATCATGGGCTTATGGAGAAGAATAGTATTACTAGTTATCTTTGGCAAAATTGTTGAAGTAAAACAAATATATAATTGGGAAGGAGATCAGAGGACATTTTTGTCTGAGTCCTTATAAACACATATTGTTCCTGACTGGTTTTCACGGAAAATTTCCATGACCCTCATTTTGGGTAGAAAAAGATTCACCATAGCCAACAGTTCTTGAGTCTGCTCACTGATCGTCATGTGAGCTCACTTGCCTTAAGGCATGAAAAAGTGTAACCGCTTAGATGATTGAGGGCATGTGGGGAGAATATCACAGGAGGAAGTTCAGACCTCTGCCATCCATTTCCCGTTCATTTAATATCAAAGCCTTGGGATATGCATAATCACTCTTTTCTTTAACATTCACATTCTTTAAAATGATGTTAACATAGGCACATAGCTACAGATAATTCTCAGAAGCTCAGTACCACAGAGACCACACCTGCTGGCCTCAGCATTGTCAATACAACACACCTTCCCTTCTGTTCTATTATACCTTCCAATATCTGCCTTCTTGTTCTTTCTCTCTCTCTCTCTCTCTCTATCTATCTATCTCTCTCTTTCTCTCTTTCATTCTCTCATCCTTTGTTTCCACTGATACAGTTGCAGCACTGCCTTCTTTTCAGGTGTGACATCCCAGTTCGTGGGGTCCAGTCCCTGACAATACTTCCTAGGAGCTGTCTGCTCGCTGATGCATGGGCCCACCCCTTCTTGTGAGAGTCCTAGAAATGAATATACTGCCCACACACACACACCCATAGACCTCCCTAATGTTCTACTGAAAGCATTCAGGTCGGGCCAAGCTTAAAGTAGCGTTGTCGCTTACTTTCCACCAGAGAAAAGCTTCAAAAGCAGAGTCATACCAGGCAGGTTCTGGAGGGTAACCTTACATGAGCAGGAAGGAGATCAGAATGGAAATCACTGTCTTGAACTAACCCTTAGATCTTATCTCCCTCTAAATTTAGGAGGTTTTGACTCAGATCACGATTCAAATCTAGGCTCTGCCTCATCTGAGCTTTGTGGCCCTGGGCAAATTAGAGCACCTCCCTATGTTTCAGATGTGCCCTCCTTAACCGAGAAGATTGTGGCTGCTTCACGCTATCTCATGCAGATCAGCCACAACACTGGAGGTAAAGATGGGAACAAGATGCCATTGGTCAAGGGGATGTCATTGTGTATGCCCAGCAGCATAGAGTGTCTGCAATCCCCCCCCCCCCCCACGGCCTGCTCCCATGTCTGGGAGGGCTCTGGCCTGCAGGCGTGAGCCTGGCCTGAGGCAGCAGCAGATCAAGTTCAAGTGTGCCCTCGTAGAATATGATTTTTTAGTGAAGTGTTATTTTCTTTGAGAAATGCTCAGGTTTTTCTAATAATTTCAAAATGGAGACATGTCTTTGAATTGGATTTCAAGTGTAAGACTATAACCTTTGCTTTAAAAGTTAAATTCTATATTCCACATATTCAAAAAGATCATTAGAACCATGGAAATTAGCCCAAAGAGCCAAATCAAACTTCTGAAGTACAACATTTGAAATGGACAAATAAACAAATACATGAAAATGGGACTAACAGCTCATTAGACATTGCAGAAGAAAAGATCAGTGAACTGGAAGACAGCAGTAGAAATTACACAAAATGAAACACAGAGAAAGAAGTAAACGAGTGCATAGCAGCCTGATATAGGTGTGATTGCTAACCCCAAACAAGAGGAGAAAGAAAGGAGGGAAGAGGACAGAAAAAAGATTGAAAAAATAAGCATTGAAATTTTTAAACTCACAAATCCAAGCAACTCAAGGGACCCCACGCACAAGAAACAGGAAGGAACAATACTGAGGCACAGTACTACCAAATTGCTCAAAATCAATAGTAAAGAGAACATCTTAAAAGCGATCAGGGCTGGGGGGACATGTACCGAGAACTGTACCTCATCTAAACACCAAAATTAAGGATCTGCGTCACCAATTATTCATTTACTCATATAAATCCTTACTGAGCTACTAAGAATGTCCTCTCAAAAGAAATCCAGTCTTTAATGATAGAACTCTTTAATGATAGAAACCAAGTCCTATTTATGCCCTTGTCCCCCATTGCCCAGCCCTGTGCTTGGCTGAGCAAACATGCGTTTGTGACATGGCATCTGTAGGTACATCTCTTTCTTGTGGATGCCAGTCTTCCATATTTATGAACATCTGTCAGTCACTAAGCAGCTAATAGCACATGTAATGACCAGAACATCTTCCCAGGGTCACATCTCATGATTCTTTACTTGGCTATTTGATTCCGATGGGAACAGGTAGTCAATATGATAGGAAATTGATAGAAAGGCAATTGAGAGAGAACTGGTTTCTTTTTAGTTTTCAGACTCATCAGTGCTCTGCAGGCTGCAGATTCTGACAGCATTGCCTGCTTAAGTTACCAGGCTCTGTGTCTCAAAGGTAACCAGGTCAGCTGGGAGGGTATGTTCAGGTCTTCAGGTGTTTGACGTAAAAAAGTGATAAGATTAAAAATTGTACACTATTTTGAGATTCAAAAAATCTCCTACTTTGGACTATAAAATAAGAAGTATAGAAGTAGAATAAGAATTCTCAGTATTTCCTGGCAATAAAATACTGCTGACTATTTTCAATACGTAAACCTGCCCATTGTTATTAATAGTTCAGCACAGTTACCCCCATGTGAGATGTATTCCCACATATCCTGAGGACATTTATTTGGCAATTTTTTCTATTACTAATAGAGACTACTAAGAAGGAGGGACAAGGGTCTGGAGCAGATGAAGTCACTACCATTCTGTATTTCAGATAAAGTTGAACAACTATGACCATTGGATTTCCCAGTTTATGTCAGACTTCAAGCAACATGTTAAAAAACACTCAAGGAGTGCGTCTTATTATATAAGCATGCATACAGATCAGCTATAAGAAGGAAGATTAAATATTCTGATGGCAAAGAGACGAGAAAGGAGAATTAGAAAAAGTAAATACAAGGATGCAAGAAAGATAGACTGTCGGTGGCCATTCAATGCCTTCTCTGTTCCATATGTTTTAATAACTGAGAATCATAATGCTGACCCTCTGTCAGAAAGAAAATGTTAAATTATTACTAGTAAAGTTAAAAGACAGAAAGCTTTTTAGAATGATTTGCATCCCAATGGTTAAATTAGAATTTTGACTCTCAAGATGCCAACCTTATTTACAAGAAGCACTGGCCTTTCTAATAACTTCACAAGTAAAGAGCAAGGGACTATGAAGGAATAGTTGTGTGAAGTTATAAATACATATCTTTACATAATAATTTCCTTATCAAAATACAAATACACAAGCATGCATAGAAGTCAATCATGTTATTGCCATCCCTTGTACAGTTTATTAATGTACCATATTAAATGGTAAGAGAATATGTGGGAAGGGAAGAGAGACAATCCATAGGGATGATTTGAAAAGATCATCATTAAGCCAAACACTGATAAAAATTGTTGTAATTTTTAAAGGATTGCTAAGAACTCATATAAAACCCAACAAAGAAATACTTACTTTAAAAAGACAAGGAAAAAATCTTGAATGATTAAAAGACTCATTTAGGATACACAACAACATCCAATGCTACGAGAGTCCTAAGAATGCGTTTTATAGCAACTGTTGAAATGTAGTGGCTTTTTTTTAGTGCCTTTAACTTTTTATGACCCAAACAGAAGCAGAAATGTGAAGGTAAAGCACCAGAATTTTGCATAGAAACAGCTTTTTATAGACTTCATCATCTGAAACAATAACTTCTCTTTATAGAGAGAACATGCTCACTCTTTTGTGTGTGTGACAAATTGATGAGCAGACTAGATCTTCATAATGGCCCTACATACTTTTTAAACTTTAAAGCCCTCATTACTTGGTTTATGAGCATCAGAAACATATAGCAGCATTGTGGCAGAAGCAAAGAGACAAATTTTTTTTTCATGGGCAGCATAGATTTCAGTTACTTTATTCTCACTTAACAGTACAATGATTTTTTGGTCATAGAATATAAAAACAATTGGATGTACTAGGGTGGAGCTCTCCAAAATGTGATGAACGAATGTTTTTCACCTCCCATTTATAGATTATGCCTCTTGCAATTGAACTTTGTAAAAACCCAGGGTTTGAACTATAGAAATATATCTACACATGCTATCAAGCCAACATTTCAGATATCTTTGTTTCATCAATTTCCCCCATAAAATGTAACTATTCTCAAAAGCTGTGATTCTTCCATTTATTTTAAAAAGAAGAAAGACTAAAGAGATACTTAGAAATTAATCTGTTAATATTTAATGAGCTAACATGGCAGCATCATAGACGTTGTGCAGAAGGATGCAGAATCTCCTGCCATGTGGCCCAAATGAATAAAAAATAAGAGAACTGGAAAATTTGAGACTTTTCCCTAGAGACAGGGTCAGTAGCCTTAAAAAGGGCACTGAATTTGGTGCAGCTTAGCAGGGAGTGTATTGTGTACAAGGGAACCACAGCTGCTTAGTGGATTGCAACCAGCAAAGTGAAAATCACGATTTAACATCGAAGCTGAGAGAATTATCTCTGTCCTACTTAATGGTGTGATGTAAAGCATAAGGTTTAAATACAAAAAAAAAAAAAAGATTCTGAAAGATTACGATAAAAATGGGGCATGAAGCAGGATGCCTACTGGGTTAGAAATTGGGTCAGAATAAACACGAAGTTCATCTGAGGACTCTGCCCAATCAGACAGCACCCAGAGATAGTACACCAGGTAGACATGATGACCAGCCTGGCACAGGACAAGGGTGGGTCCAACCCAGGGAGAAGGCGATGGTACCTTGTTGGCGCTAATCACACATGGCCATGATGCCTTCTCCTAAGACCCCGGGAACTAGTACTGCTAGAAAGGCCCTGGATTGTAACAGTCTCAAAACAGCTTTCTGTGTTCCGAAAGGTTCGTTGCTAAAGGCATGTTTTTTCATCCAAAATTACTGATCCTTGACATAACCTGAGAGTTGGAGGGTGCGGGGTGCAGGTCTTTCTGTCACTTTGGTTTAGTGAATGCTGCTTCTACATCACTTTCACTTTCATTTGACTTCATTTATTCTTACCACAAAAGAATATCTAAATGCCTTTTTCCCCCAGAAAAATCCCTTCCTTGGACATAAATACTTTCAGCATCGCATGAAGAGATGCAGTGAAATTCGGTCTTTGCTTTAACCTGGCTTAGATTTCAAAGCCACACATGGAAAAACACTTTAAATGTGCCATAGCTGCCAGGACTTCAACCCAAGTTTTTTTTATTAAATTGATTTTGTGCTTTACTAACATAAGAGAATTCTTCACTAGTCCTCTTAGAGATACCACTTTTCAAAATAGATTTTGAAAACAAAAACTCATAATCCTATACCATACTCTGAATTTAAAGATCTGACACCTCCATTTCATGTCCATTGCAAAGGGACTCCAGCCTTCAAAGGGTCTTGTGCCAACCCTGCCCCATTGTTTCAGAAATCCTCTGTGGCACCAACCACAGTAGTTGTCCAACTAGACAAACTTGGTGACTCAGATCATATTCCACACTAGAGAGAATAATGCTGCAAAAGCTACTCAGTTCCTAAATATTTTAACATAGTTTATACTAAACCACCAGTTAAAAGAATGGATAAGGAAGTTTTTGTTTGTTTGTTTGTTTGTTTGTTTGTACTTTGTGCACTGGTATCACCAGAATGAGATACCATTATAAATAACGTGGCATCGGAAATGAATTTGGAAACCAATGTCAGAATCTCGTGGATGCGGTACTAAGTTTGTTGCTAGGTGTTGCTGATTTTGCAGCGGTAGAATGTTAGCGCCTGGTGGCCCTGCAACGCTGTAAGACACCAGAATGCCTCTGAAAAATGAAAATATGTTGGAAAGAAGCTGGTTTGGAAAACGGGGCTTTCTTTACCATGGCCAAGGAAAAATTGAGCAAATGGCTCATTGGATGAAGGAAGTCAGTGGGAAAACACTGACATAACAAAACCATGTCGTCGCAGACTACACTTACAGCCAGAGAACTTGTAAACTCTGGAGATATGAGTCAGCAGATTCGGAATCTTACCTCTGTAATGGGCTTGGCTTTGTAGTGGAATAAGGAATACTTAAAAGTGACACTGTCTGCAGTTATTTAGCAAATGATTAGGATTTCGAAGAGGGAAAAGCTAGGTAAATTACAGCGTCAACTTCCTTTTTGGAACATCAGTCGGTCTTAACAGAATCACCTTAGTTTAAGAATCGGAGAAATTTGGGGGGAACTTATATCTGTTAATTCTCTATATGGCTGGGTTGGGGGTTTTATAAGTCAAGCCCCTGGGAAGCCACGTTAGAATGACATAGCCTGGGTTTAAAGGGTTAAAAATTATTGACTTCATTTCATCACCAAAGCATCAGTACAGACAACAAGGAACGTTGGACACCAACTCACACACGTTTAACTGCTGCGCAAGGCAATTTCATCTCATCTCTGAGCCCTCATTTTGCCTGATGCAAAAAGAAAGAAAGAAAAAGAAAAACCGTTTTATCTAGACGTCTCTAGGTGAGCTCAGCCGAACCCAGCTATTTCCCGGCCCCTGGGGCTTACACACCTTGGCCACATTGGTTTGCCAGTTTTCACCCTCGTCTGACCCCTAGTGTTGACGCTAAACTTGGGGCGTCTGCAGGTGTAGCCCCGCAGTGGGTGGGGCTCGGGCATCCATTTCTGTCTTTTCTGCCCTCTTGCCTGACACAAGCTTCTTCTCTTGCTAAGTTATCAGCCGGGATGTGAGGATTGGTGATCGGGCCGTCCCTGGTCCAAGGTGCCCTCTGGGCCCACACCTGCCTCTCCCCACTATCAGTCTCCCTGGGAGCCTGCCACGTCCTCTCCTTGACACAGGCAGGCCCTGTCCACACCGCCATTCTGATGCGTCCCCCACCTCCTGGCCAGCTAACCCCTCTGCGGCCCTGAGCCTTCAGCCTTTCCTCCTCAGCTCACTTAGCCCATGCACTCAAGACCCCAGAAACAAACAGGGGCTCCCCCGTGCCTCCCAGGGGCTGCCAGAACCCTCCCCCACGCTGCGAGCCGTGTTGTCCCCACGCCCTGACGGTGCAGGGATGTACTCAGACACTGCTGAGGTCCAGGGAGGACAGAGAGCTGCTAACTCTGTGCCCTTCTGTCTTCAAGGGGGGTGGCCTTGTCAGCCCCTCACACGAGGAGGTCTCGTCCACGGGCACTTGCAGTGCCCGGCCCTGCGCTGCTTCTCGCCTCCTGCTTCCTCTCCATGCAGACCCTTTCTCTCTCCAGCTCGCAGGCTCTGTTCTCTGGGGAGAAGGCAGATTTTCTGCCTTTCCCATCTCCTTTCAAGTAGATGCCATCTTTCACCTGCCCCTGCGCCCACTAGCCTTAAACACTAACCTTTTGCGGCTGTGTGCTCTGTCCCCTTCATTTCTTTTTTTTTTTTTTTTTGACAGAGAGAGAAAGAGAGAGAGAGAGAGAGAGATACAGAGACAGAGACAGAGAGAGAACTGAACTGGGGGAGCTCCCAGTTCAGCACATGGTTCCGCACAGGCCGGGGCCGGGGCCGGGATTCGATCCTTGGTCCCTAGCGCTGCAAAGTGAGCGCTCAACCCACTGAGCCATCCCGGCTTCCCCTCTGTCCCCTTCTGACAACACCATGTTGGGCTACATAA